>JAHIAM010006923.1:0-25555 GCA_021605205.1 Aegilops longissima
ATACCTTGTGTTCACTCGAACTTGCCATCACCGTGTCAAATGGCTGATGCACACAAAAGCAGTTGAATGTACTAACATTGTTGACAAATGTAATATGTAACGGAAAAAAAAGGATGGCTGATATAATTTACATATAAGATGGTGGCTAAGTAGGATGGCATTGCAAAATTCACATATATGATACTGACTAAACAAGATGGCGTTGCATAATTCACATAAGCGATGAATAAACTAAGCAGATGGCATTCGCACAAAGGATGTATAAACTAAGCGAGATGACATATTTGATGTATAAAGTAAGCAATGCAAGACACCATATGCATGATATAACCAACATCGGCATACCAAGTTAGGCGAAGACCTTGAGGGGTAAATAGGAGTTGTCTTCTCCTTCTGAATCCCCCTCAGAACAGATATCTTCCTCTCGATTACAATCCGAAATGCGTGGATGGGGGGCTGCCTTTGCGCCTACCATGGAGCAAAGTCTGCATGGAATTTTATTGCCATGCACGGGTCGTCTCTTTTGCTCTACCTGTTCAGTTCCATTGTTTACAATAACTGTCATGCATAGGAATAAATCATAGTGAGATTATGTAAGGAGTGCATGCAGAAATCCGGAGTGATGGTAGCAACTTGTGGATAGACCCAAAACCAATAATAGCGAGGCAAATAATGGCTTGGTTAGAAAATACAGATAATGGCTTCTTTCTTGTTTGTTTCCCCCAACATGAAACTCATAGTGAACAGGGATTAACGGATAGTAGATAGATACTATTGAAAGCGGCCCGATATGTACCCACAACCATTTAAAAATCAAATTTGACCATTAGTTTGGGTGACTCGAGTCAATCGGTGGCAGGATGATAAAGTAGCATGTAATATTAGCGATGCATAGCGTAAGCAAACACGAAAGAGTGCGACCTCTCTTGCGGGCCCGTGTAGTCCTCGAGGTCATATGCTCGGTTGATGATGGTAATGCAGTTTTCATGGCTACCGATGGCGGGGAAGAAGATCGAGGCGGCGAAAACAGTCTGGAGGCGGATCCTGCTTGTCTTGGACCTTTACGTCGTGGGAGCGGCTGAGCTGGGGTGGGCGAAGCGCGGCAGGGGCGGGACAAACCACGCAAGGTTTTCTTTGACAACTATCTATAAGAGAAGTAATTCTATAAGGGCTCGTTTGAATTGGAGGATTCCAACAATGCGAGGGATAGGAAATAGACATGAATAGGATAGGAATGCACGTGCAAAGCAGAGAATTTAAAAACACAGGATTTACGCCAATCTGGGTGTTTGATTCACAACAATTGGAAGATCACGGGATGCAAAGAAGCATGGTGAGATTAAGTCAAACCACAAGAAAATGTCACGGTTATAATGCTATTATGCTACTATCTCTTAGTCTTGTGCTTCATGAATAGGAATTTGAAAAGGAGTACAAGTGAAAATTAAAATTCCTCGTTTTTTCTTTCAAGGAGACACTAAAGGAACAAATCCGTGTGCTCGATGGACAATATATATAACATGTAGAGTAAAAAGATATGCAACAAGTGTACAACCTCTTTGGCGAAGCCATGTCGATCTTAAGCGTGATTCGGTTGGCGGTGAGGATGCTCCGGCTGACTTTCTTTGTCGAAGGAGGAAGAAGATCTTAGGCGTGCGGAGATGGAGCCGAGTACTGCTCCGCTGTGATGGAGGGTTTAAATCGTTGGAGCAACTCCGGTGAGTTGTATGACACGAGGCTGAAGCGAGGACAAGAGACAACGAACAACGTTAACCTGAGTGGAATTCTAATAGCATCTCAATACATGGCGTAAAATACGTAACCACAAAGTGCTAGATGTAAAATACATCAGCCTCTCATCTCTGAACTTAAGCATCAAAACTGACTTAAGCATCGAAACTGAACTTAGCTGTCGAAACTGAACTTAACCGTCGAAACTAAATTTTCTTTGTCGAAACTGAATTTTCTTGTCGGCCCGAACACACTAGCAAGGTGAGGCTACGTCGGTCGTGACCTTTTCATCTCTGGTCGATCGATTTTGCAGCCGTTGAATCACGAAATCAAGGGCCTTGGTTCATCTTCAACCTCCACCCCACAGCAGCAGCCACCACCGGCCAAACAGCCCCCACAGCCGGTTCGGGTTCGGCGGACACAGGATTCGAACTTTGGGGTCAGCGGAGATCAACCTTCCACCGTCTACACCTCGCCGAATCGCGGGACCAAAACTACTAACGGAACATCACAAGAGACCACGAGATTTATCTGGTTGGGCCACCATTGTGGTGTAATACCCTACTCCGTGTGTATGGTGTGGTAGATTGCCTCTTGGGCTGATGAGGAACAATACAAGGAAGAACAGCCTCGCAGTCATTCTTTCTTGAGTCTGATGAACTGCTAGGTGGGGTTCGATCGCTCTAGCTCTGGTTTCTTGATGAGGATTCGGATCCCCACCTTGGGGTGGCTACTCCTATTTATAGGCGAAGGCACAGGCCTCTTCCCAAATATTGGCGGGAAGGCGCCAACAATTAGCCATTTGAAGGGAACAACGGGTACACTTATCCGACTAAAGTTGGTCCTCGTCGCCAAAAGGCTCTGGTGGTGGCCTTTGCTTGGGCTCCACGATGACTCCCTTCTAGCCGTTGGGCTGGTCTTGGTCTTGTTGCACGAAATGGATGCCTTTGCTTGATGCTCTGCTGCGCTTTCTCCCTTTGCACCAAAGAGGAAAGGAGGACCTTCTGCGGGCTGGCGCTGGCTGGAGCCCTCGGTCGTCATGGCTTACGTCATGGGCACCTCGCGAGTACCCTGCCTTGAACTCTCCGCCTCCTCATGAGCCAGCCCAGCGAGGCCGTGCACGAGGCGCTCCTTGTCGTCCGCCCGGAGGCCAGCCCCTCGCGAGGTCTTGAGCTGCGTTGATGAAGATGGGCGTCTTTGGGCCTCCTTGAGCCACGCCCTTGAGCGAGCAAGTCTGAGGACCCCGTTCCCGGAGCATGACAGTAGCCCCGGCCATGGCGCTCAAACTTGGCGGCGAGGCGAAAGGGCAAGTGGTAAGCGTCATGAGCCCTAACACCCTGCGGCCTTAGGCGGCGTGGCGGTTGATTGGGCGCATGCGCCTTTGCTTCCCCGATTCCTCGGTAACCACCGGATTCGACAAGTCCCTGCATGCGAGTCGGTCATGATTACGGTGATCGTGGGGCGGCGGTTGGCCTTGGCCGGCTATAAGTCTGGAATAAGCGCGCGCCTTTCAGTCCATCCTTTCTTGCCTCTCCCTCTTCTCCATGGCTCCACCAAGGAAGTTCTTAGCCCGAGAGAAGGGAAGGGCCGTCAGTCAGTCTTCTCTCCTCCGCCTAAGCGTGGTGAAGTCGCCCTGCAAGCATCCCGTGGCCTCACGGCGGTCCCTGCTGATGCGTGGGGAGGCTCTCAGCGTGGCGGCAGCGGATGGCCATGGTCGGGCGTGCCCGACGCGCGTCCCGAGGCAGCGCCTCCATGCTGCTGAGCGCTGCTGGAGTTCATGGTGAGGCGGAGGCCGTCCGGCGTCGGCTTCAGCTCCCGCTTCCTCTGGGTGAGCTCCCGGATGGCGCCTGGGTGGCCTCTGGCTCCAGGCGGATGGCTGCTGCAGCCGGGCCGTGGGCTTCTCTGGAGGCCTCGCTATAGGGAACCTGTTCACGACCAGCGGTGGCGGACATTCAGCTCAGCGTGGTCTTCACCGCCGGTGCTCCTGCACTTCAAGTCGGCGGCGGCGCCACCTCTCGTGAGGGTGTTAGGGAAAACGGTTGCCGCATGGGGTGCTACCACGAAGGCGGCGACATTGCCGGGGACTCAGCCCGGCGTGGATGGAAGGGCAGCGGCGGCGGTGGCGATGCCGTGACTCCTCACGCTTCACCAACTCTTCTTGGTGGTGATTCTTCCGGCAGCGGCGCGTAGCCCCGCCAGCGCCTGCTTGGGGGTGGCGGCGGGTCCGCTTGCCGCCGTGCCCAGTGAAGCACGAGAGGAGTCTGCTGAGCTCGGGGCGGCTCAAGCCTTCCAAGAGGGCGGCGCAGGCGTGCTTCACCTGCTTTTGTCCTTTTCCTTTAATTTCTCCTACTCAAAAAGGCAACAATCATGGCCCGTGGTAGCGTTTAGGTGCGCCGTTAATTATTGTACTACTTCGTTATCCGATATTGTTCCTTTACATTTGTCGCCCATTCGCAAGTGAACTCCGGCCCGTGGCGCGAGGCGACCGATCCGAGCCCGTGTTAGCGTAGTGCTGCCCGTGAGGCATGGTCGGGAGGGTGCTCCAGCTGTGGACCAGTCGTGAAAACTTGGCGATAGGGGCAGGAGCAGCTTCGCGAGGGCTCTGAGGCTTACGCCTCGCGAGTCCCCATAAGAGAAATCGAGGCGGGAGGCGAAAAAGATCAAAGAACCACAAACCAAAAGAGGGTGATAGTTTGATAAAAACTCCAAATGGAAATAACTAGTCAAGCTGAAAGCAAATGAAAAAGCCGCATCCGGCACCTAGTCTAGTCTTGACGTCTTCTCACTAGTCTTGAGCTAAGTGCTGCCCTTTGGGCATGGGAGGGAGCCCGGGGCTGAGGCGGCACTCTTGAGACTCAGGCGTGTACAACCCCAACTCATTATTACATGAGAGTGTCACAGGCGGCGAGCTTCACGGCGTTGGCCTTCTTCACGAGCTCTGGGCCTTTCTTACAGGAAGCGAGCTTCACAGGCGTTAGCCCTCTTCACGGGCCGGGCCCTTTCTAGAAAGCGACAGCTTCATGGCGTTCGCCTTCTTCACGAGCTTGGGCCTTTCTTGAAAAAGATGAGCTTCACAGGCATTAGCCTTCTTCACGAACCTTTGGGCCTTTTCCAAAAGAATGAGCTTCACAGGCATTCGCCTTATTCACGGCTGGGCCTTTTCCAAAAGAATGAGCTTCACGGGCATTCGCCTTCTTCACGAACCTTGGGCCTTTTCCAAAAGAATAGGCTTCACAGGCATTCGCCTTCTTCACGAGCCTTTGGGCCTTTTCCAAAAGAATGAGCTTCAGGGCATTCGCCTTCTTCACGAACCTTTGGGCCTTTTAGGGGTAGAACCTCCGGGTCTTTGGATGTTCCACGCTTTACGTATAGGTACTCCCTCTTGAGTCTCCAAGCACAGAGCTAGGCACGGAAAAATGAACAACCTTGAGCGGGCCCTTCCACATGGGAGAGAGCTATGCAGTCCCTCCTGGAAGGACCCGTTAGAACCTGAGTCCCCTACCTCGAGAGTTGCAGAGGCGGATGTTGCGGCGGTGGTATCGCGGAGTGCCTGCTGGTACCTTGCGCTTTCATGATGCAGCTTCTCGTCGGCGCTCCTCCCCGGCCACGAGCCGTCCCCGCATGGCGTCTGCAGCGTTCGCCGAGCGTCGGGACCAGCGCGGATCAGCGCTTGACCTCGTGAGGAGGACCGCCGGCTCCGTAGACCAGGAAGAAGGGGTCTCCCAAGTTGGCTTAGTTGCGGTTGTGCGATGGACCACAACACGGGCGGAGCTTCGTCATACCAGCCTCTGCCGCGGGCCTCTAGTTTCTTCTTGAACATCCTGGTCTTGAGGCCTCTCGGGACCTCTGCGTTAACCCTTTCGGCCTGTCCGTTCTTGTGAAGTGCGCCACGAAGTGTAACATATCTGCATCCCAAGGTTAGCGCGGTATGTTTTAAAAGATTCTTGGTGAACTGCGAACCGTTATCGGTGATGATGCGGTTCGGCACTCGAACCAGCTCACGATGCCCTTGATGAACTTGACCGCGAGAACCGGCGGGGATGGTGCAGACGGCCTCGACTTGACCCACTTGGTGAATTTGTCCAGCGGCGTAGAGTGGCGATAGCCCCTGGCGCCCGAGGAAAAGGGCCCAGGATGTCAGCCCCGGACGCGAAAGGCCAAGTGAGGGGATGGTTTGCAGACCTCCTGCTGGTTGGTGGATCTGCTTGGCATGGAATTGGCAAGCCTCGCAAGCCTTCACGAGTTCAACAGCGTCATTGGCCTTGATGGGCCAATAGAAACTGCTGCGGAGCATGCCTTGCAAGCGAGGGCCCGTGGCGGCGAATGGTGCCCACAATCTCCACCATGTATATCTGCGGCAGTTCCTTCCCTGTTCCCTGGTGATGCAGCGTAGGGATCGTCGTTGGTCGTTTCGGTGAGAGCTCTCCATCCATGATGCTGTATGCCGTGGCTTGCGCGCCACACACTCTGCCTCCTCCTCCTTCTCGGCAAAGTTCCCGCGTTAAGTAACTCTTGAGCTCCATGATCCAGCACCCTCTTGAGGTTCCATCGTTAGGGCAGGCGTGCTCTGAGGCGGACCCCAGTGGGGCTCCCGAGGCAGGTGGTGAGGAGCTCCTCCGAGCTGTCTTGTGCTTGATAGTGGCAGGGCTGAGGGCTTGAAGAGCCGTTCCTCAAAAGGCGCCCCGGCTGGGGTAATCTCTGGAGGCTCGTTTGGCGATGTCGTCGGCCTCTTGATTGGTGCCCTTGGAGCACGTGCTTGCAGCTCAACCCCGAACTGTTTCTCCATCTTGCGGACCTCCATGGTAGGCTTCCATGTGTTCATCTCTTGGCTCCTACACCTTGTTGGAGAAATTGGCGAGGCTGCAAATCGCCCTTGATGGTGGCGCTTCACCCCAGGCAGCGGCAGCCTTGGACCCTTCTCGGCCCCTCGTATTCTGCTATATTGTTGGAGACCTTCTCTCCATCTTTGGAAAGCGAGCTGCGGCATAGTAGAGCTTGTCTGGCGGGAGATATGAGCACTGCCCCAGCCCGGCGCCTGTCACAGAGAAGCAGCTGCAGTCCGAAGTACATGACCCAACCTTACAGGCGCCGCTTCACAGGGAGAGGGATCGATCCTCGCCGTCCACGAGGCCAGTGCTTACATCCATTCGGCCATGAAATCTGCCAGCGTGGCCCCTTGATGACTCTGGTTGTCTTGAACTCGAGCTGGAATGCTTGCAACTCAATGTTCCACTCGGCGACCCTTCCGGCCGAGTTGGGGCTCTGAGCACCCTCTCCGGGGGTATCTGAGACAACCTTGATTGGATGACCACGGAAGTAGTGCGCGGCTTGCGAAGCCACCAACAGCGTGAGGAGCTTACGTGGCATGGGGTACCGTGCCCTCGCATCCCGTAACCTTGTGTTGTGAAGTACGGGGTGCTCGACAAGGCTAAGGCGTCGGTGCTGGTGGCGTCTTAGGAAGCTGTGGTGCCTCCAGGTGTGGCGCCTCCGGGCTGGGTGCTTGGATGGGGGCCTCTCCGCCTTTGGCGTGCTCTGCTCTGACGGTGATCTTCTTCCGTTGTTGTCTTTGGCCTGCGAGTTCCTTGATTCGGCCTGCCTTAGCTCGGGTGGCCGCCGTGGTCTTAACTGGCGCTCCTCCTAACTGCCACGAGGCTGCGCTAGCAGAGTAGGGAGTGGCGGCGAGTAAATACCAAGGGCTCTGAGGCGGAGGCCACCATCCTTTGGAGGGCTGGTCAGGTATCTCTTGAGGTCTTGGGCAGCTTTGTCGGCCTCTTGAGTCCATTGAAGGGCCCTTTTCTTCATCGGTGGAAGAAAGGCAGCGCCGCTCCCCAATCGGGGAGATAAAGCGGCCCAGTGCCGTTCTGGCATACAATGAGCCTGCATTTCCACGAGGGTCTTTGGTGGGCTCATGTCCTCAACCGCCTTGACTTTTTCGGGTTGGCCTCAATGCCTCGGTGGGACACGAGAAACCCAGGAGCTTGCAGGGAACTCAAACACACACTTCTCGGGTTGAGTCGCGGGCTTACTGCGTTGAGGCTCATGAAGGTTTCTTCAGGTCTTGTATCAAGGTCTTGGCCTGCAAGACTTCACCTGCGATGTCGTCGGCGTAAGCCTCCACATTCTTCTGAGTTGTGGGCCCAAGGTGATGTGCATGAGCGGCTGGAAGGTTGCCCAGCGTTGCGCAGCCAGATGGCATGCATGTATAGAGTACACTCCACCGGGGGTTAAGAAGGCGTGTTTTCCCGTCTTCCACCGCCATCTTGATTTGGTGATACCGGAAAAGGCGTCCAGAAGCATAACATGTCACACTCGGCGGTGGAATCGGCGATCTGGTCGATCTGAGGTGGGAGCGGATCCTGCGGGCATGCTTTGTTGAGGTTGGTGAAATCGACACATGCGCTCCTTTCCTCCCTTCTTTAGCAGCACCAGGGTTGGCCAGCCAATCTGAGTATCGGACCTCGCGAATAACCCCGCGGCTTCTAGCTTGCGGGTCTCTTGAGCGATGAAGGCCTGCTTTTCGATGGACTGCCTTCTGTATACCTTCCACGGGGCCTTACGTTGGTCGGCGCCACCGTCGAGGAGGTCTGGTGGCGGCAACTGGCAGATGGTGGGTGTCGCGAGCATGGGGAAGCGCCCGAGCGGCGAGTTGGCGAGGTGGTCGAGTCGAAGGTCAGCTGGCGATGGCTCCGTCCGGCGAGGAGGCCCTGCCCGCGTGGGCGGCGCCGACCAGTGACGAATGTCTTGACATGGCGGCAGGAAAGCGGCGCTGCGAGCCGCCAGGGAGACCCGGCGAGCCGGAGGACCGGCACGGCAGGGTGGGTGGCGAGGAAGCTGCGGATCCTCCCGAGTCGCCGAGGCGCGAGGGCGATGCTGCTGCCCGTTCCCGCGGGCGGTGGCGGTGTTGGCAGCGGCGGTGAGAACGAAGAAGCGCCCGCCGTCGAAAGCCGTCGCGAGGCGACAGGAGGCGCGGTGGCTCGGGCTCGGCGTGAGCCCGGCGGCGTCGAACATAGTTGCGGTGGTGAGGAAGAACGAAGCGGCGGAAGGCAGATTCGGCGCACCTACTGCGCGCCAAATGCCAGTTCGGGTTCAAGCAGACCCTTAAGATTCGAACTCTTTGGGGTGCAGCGGAGATCCAACCTTCCACCGTCGCACCTCGCCCGAATCGCGAGGACCGAAACTACTAACGGAACAGCACAAGAACCGAGATTTATCTGGTTGGGCCACCATTGTGGTGTAATACCCTACTCCGGTGTGTATGGTGTGGTAGATTGCCTCTTGGGCTGATGAGGAACAATACAAGGAAGAACAACCTCGCGAGGTCTCTTCTTTCTTGGTGCGATGAACTGTTAGGTGGGGTTCGGTCGCTCTAGCTCTGGTTTCTTGATGAGGTTCAGATCCCTGCTTTGGGGTGGCTACTCCTATTTATAGGCGAAGGCCCTGGGCCTCTTCCCAAATATTGCGGGAAGGCGCCAACAATTAGCCATTTGAAGGGAACAGCGGGTACACTTTTCGACTAAAGTTGGTCCTCGTCGCCAAAGGCTTTGGTGGTGGCCTTTGCTTGGGCTCCACGATGACTCCCTTCTAGCCGTTGGGCTGGTCTTGGTATTTTGCACTAAAATGGATGCCTTTGCTTGATGCTCTACTTTGTGCTTGCTCCTTTGCACCAAGAGGAAAGGTGGACCTTTGTCTTGGCTGGCGTCCATTGGCGCCCTCGGTGCGTCATGGCTTCGTCGTGGGCACCTCGCGAGTACCCTGCCTTGAACTCTCCGCCTCCTTATGAGCCAGCTGGCGAGTCGTGCACTGAGAAGCTCCTTGTCGTCCGCCCGGCAATCTGGCCCCTCGCGAGGTCTTGAGCTGCGTTGATGAAGATGGGCGTGCTGGGCCTCCTTGAGCCACGCCCTTGAGCGCGAGCAAGTCTGAGGGACCCCTGTTCCCAGAGCGCCGACACCCGCCGCCCGTGACGGCGTTCGCCGCCGCCCGCCCAAAAACCTCCCCATCACCGGTCCGCGCCGCCCGGCCATCCCTCTAGGCCCTCTCGTGCCGAGCTTTTCTCCTGCGATCCCCGCCACCGCCCGCCACCGCCCGGCGACCACTGCCCCATTCTGAACCCTAAGATAGATAGTGGGGTACCTCTCTGGTGAGCCCCCCCTCCCCTTGCGGCTGGTTCTTCCACCCGCGAGCCCCCCCCCCACAATCGGTGACCCAAAGTCAATTCAGTCGTTGAAGTGTCTTCATCGAACAGCATTGCAAGCAAGAGCAAGAAGCGAGAAGCGATGCGCGAGCAAAGCAATAACAAAACAGACCAGGCGGGGACCGAGAGCAAGAAGCGAGCAGCGGTGCGGCGAGAGATAAAGCAGCAGCAGCTCCTGCGATGTGGGCGTCACCGCCGAGGAGCTACGCCCGTGGTGGAAGTGGCGGCGGCGCCGCCATGGATGGAGTTGCGCCGTGTCGGCTCGGGACGGCGCCCGGCAGCACCGTGAGATCAAATCAAGAAGAAAATGCAGCGATTAGTGTACAACCTCTTTGGTGGCACCGATTAGGCGCGGCTTCATCCGAGAAGCGGTGATGATGATGCTCTTCGGTGGTGCAGGTGAAGACAACGGTGTGGGAATGGAGGTGGCGTGAAAGGCGAGGGAGCGTCGGGGCAGCTCCTTGGAGGTGGAGGCGGGGTGGCTGAACCGGCGGGGCGATGAGATCGACAGCGGATCCTCATCGGTACGGTGGATGAGGGCGTCGGTGTTGTTGTGGACGGCGTCGTCGGGGAAGAGGCTCGGCTGGGTGGCGGATGGAGCAGGGTGTGGGGTTTCATCGCGGGTTTTCACAGCCTCGGTGTATGAATGGGTGGGGCGGATGGGATGGCGGTGGGGAACCATGGCTTAGAGGCGCTTGTCCAAAATGTGGGGTAAATTCTGAAAGTACCCCCACCGATTTGAAAGCCAGTTCTTCGGTTCGGCGTACCACGGGCATTTCGCATTTGGGATTTCACGGGAGGTGGGAGTTTTCGTAGCGTTGTAATTTTGGATAGCAAAGCGGCGGGTTGAGATGGAGGGAGTTGCCGGAACACAATGAGACAAAGATATATCTTAAATATTTAAGACTAACAAAGGGCGGGTTGAAATTTCGGACAAGCCTAATGTGTCTTGTACCAAATCAATGCGCACTAGAAATGTCATTCAAAACTTTGAATTCATGTTATGTTCAATTAAAATATTTCGCTACGTGTATAATGCATGCAACCTACTACTCAAATGAACGTTTTAGTGCATTCCAAACGTATATACTACTAGTTCAATATGAACTAAATTTGAATTCGTTTCTCTATTTGAATAAGATCTACAGTAATGATTTTGTGAAGTCAAAGCATTTGAATTCGTTTCTCTGTTTTTAATAAGATCTATAATCATCATTATTGTCAAGTTAAACCATTGTTTGTGTATTATCTTCACACCACACCACATGATTAGTCTCGAGTTACATATGAACTATGTGTACTATATGAACTCGAACTAGATTTTTTGAATCCACTTTATTTTGATTTCAAATCACATTACATTTCTAGCTCTAGCTAGATCTTCATAATCTAAACCATGTCTCATATGTATAATGTGTTTATCACATTATGTATGGTGCCCGCCCCTCGCCTACAAGTATTTAGATGTGAGTTGCAAACACCACACATTACCACAAATTCAAATAAAATGTGAGAATGTTAGATATATAGTATTGTTTAGATTGTTCGATATTTAGTTGTAGCTTCTAAGCATACACATTATCACAAATTGAAATAAAATGTGAGATTGTTTGATGTATAGTATGGTTTAGATTGTTCGACATTTAGGCTGTGAGTTAAGCCATGCACTATCACATTATGGTATAACATGTGCACAGCACATGTATCACCATATATTCATGCATGCAATGTTTAAAACACTATGATCTCCTATTCAAATATATGAATCCGCTTTCATATCAAATTATGATCTTTGTTAGTCTCTTACACCCACACAATCCTCTAACCTTTGTAGCTACCACTAACTTTCTCTCGTGCATGCACATGCCCTCCTCGCCCTCCCACTCCCTCGGCATTCTATCCACCGGGAACATTCATTTTTTTTAGGTCGTTCTCCCAGAGTCTCCACAACTCCTTTCCGACACACACCGATAGATATACCTCTCCACGATGCCTGCCTACAACATACACACACACCTTCAATTTCCTCCTTTATGTGTCCTTGCCTCGTGTCTCGATCACGGTGGAACCTGCGTGTAAACTATCGCCCCTCTTTTCATTGATCTCACAACTGCACACTCCTCCCCTATCTAGCTAGTAGTTGGGCCTCTCGCACCACCTCCTAGCTCCATTCTCTCTGTCTATCCGTCTCATTGGGCCTTATTTGCACTGTAACAAATGGGCGTACACCGACCGATCTCTCGCTATACATATAGCTAGCTAGGTCCTTATAACTCGTTTTACCCACACATAAATCGATCTACCTCATTAGTTGTGTCTCTCCTTCCTCCGACAAACAACAATTGGTCTACCGGTCTAGTTAGGTTTGCTTACCAAACACATGGTTCCCCTTCATCATCCATGGATGCGTCTGACAGATCTATCACATGCAGGCACACGAAACACATCCCCACTCTTATTGATAACATTGCAGTTCCACCCTCAGTTTGTCTAGTAGGCCTCTCCCACCATCTTGAGAAGCAACTCCATCACCCATCTAGAATTCTACCCCTCTCCCTGCCTCTCCCTCCCTCTTTCTCTCCTCCTCTCTCTCTGTCCCATCATATTTCCCGTCCTTCAGTTATGTATGGATGTCGACCGATCTCCCTCAAGACATAGCTGGGTCTCTCCTTCTCAACACATATCTGAGTCATTCTACCTCTATAGTTAGCCTCTGCCTACCCCTCCCCCCACCCCTCCCCACACACACCGATACATCGGCGCTCTAGTCACGTCTCCTGCCACACAAACTTGACATGTGCCTTCTAACGTTCCGGTGAGCCAATCTCCCTATATCTTTGACTTGCACACACACACATTTCGATCGCTCTCTTAATCGATCTGCAAGCACCACTTGATCCTCTCTTGACTCTATCGATAGCTATGACCCCCCCCTCTCTTCTCGTGGATTGCGACCCTCTATGTATGATATGGATAGGTCTCCATTTCACACACATTGCATGAATTTTTTGAGATGTCATCGACTGTATTCCCACAAATAATTCACGAAATCAACCCCACCACCCCACCCCAAAACAAAAAACACTCCCGAAGCGGTTTGTATCTCTCACACACACCGCGTAGGTGGGGGCGTGCCTGAGAGAAGAGGTGCATGCTGCGGTGCCACGTACTCCGTTCTTTCCCAACCACACCAGCAGCGTACGATGGAGCTCATTTCTGTCACGAAAAAGGCAGCCACGTGGTAATTTGTACGTTCTTGGTTGTCCACTTGGTGGAGGAGGATCGTCTACCACGGGTGAACAAACAAATTGTGACTTGGCGTGTTATGTTAAAAAAGAGGCAGACCATGTGGGGCCTACCTTAGAGGCAAGGCTCTATACCTTTGGAGTACTTTTAATGTGTCCCGTCAACTTCATGAGAATGAGGAGAAGCTTGCTTAGTCGCCGTCTCCCCATGCAGGCGCAGTGGATTATAGGATGAGGTGAAGCTTGCTCATGCGCCTTACACCGCTCCTACGCCCATCTTGCGGTGGCTCGCATGAGACGAGGAGAAAAATTTACTAGTCCTCCGTTTACTCCTCGTCCCTACTACCTTGGTTATTGAGATTATATCATATTTTTGGAATATATATGTCCTTTAGTAGATTTCAATATGAACTACTAGTACATACTCCAAACAACGATGTATATAGGCGTATTTTAGAGTGTAGATTCACTCATTTTGCTCGTATGTAGCACTCTCCCTCGCCCTCGACCCTCGCCCACATGGTGGGCGTGCAGCAATTCATTGATGCGATATAGCGAGCGATATATCTTTACTACCATTATTGCTCGACTTCGAAGAGCGAAGAGCCAATCGCAAGGTTAATATTTTGGAGATGCCAAGCGCAATGTTATAGGAGAGCGAGTAGTTGGTGGCGCGTCATTTATAAATAAAGTTTTTTTCTTCTTGATGTACGTCGCAATATGATAGGTTCTTATGGAGAAAGGGAACGCTCCACTATATACATAGTCGGGCAGGCCCAGCCTACGGTTGCTTGCTGGGGTTGCTCTCTTCACACACTCTCTACAAAAGCTTGTTGTGGCCACATCTCTAACATCCGGCGGATCACGTCCGCTTGGGTGCGCCCGGATTCGATCGCGGTGTCGCGATTATTCGCCGTCGTTGCCATGTCATGTGCTTGCGTGTTGCACTTTGCCATGTCATCATCTGCATTTCATATCATGTCATCATGTGCATTTCATTTTGCATACGTGTTCGTCTCATGCATCGAGCATTTTCCCGTTGTCCGTTTTGCAATCCGGCACTCCTATGTCTCCGGCGCCCCCTTTTACCTCTTTTCATGTGCGGGTGTTAAGCGGTCTCGGAATGGACCGAGGTTTGTCAGCGGCCTTGGTATAGCACCGGTGAACCGCTGTCAAGTTCGGATCATTTGGAGGTCGTTTGGTACTCAGCAGTTAGCAGGTAACCGTAAAGCCTCTTTTGTTGCAGCCCAACACCTTCAAAGTGGCCCAAAACCCAGCAAACTCCCTCCATGCTCTCGATCGTTCGATCACGATCGCGTGGCGAAAACCGCACCTCATTTGGACTCTCCTAGCTCCCTCTACCTATAAATATGTGTCCTCCCCCCGATTTTTCGCGGGTCCAAACCCTACCCTAACCTTCCTCCCCGGACATGTCCGTCGCCGCCGGACTTGTCGGACCTCCGCCGCGGACATGTCGTCCGCCCGCCCGCCAGCCTCATCGCCCGGCCCTCCGCCGCGCCGCCGCCGCCCCGCCCGCCCCGTCCCGGCCGCGCGCCCGCGCGCCGCGCCGCCCGCGCCGCGCCGCCGCCGCCGCGCCGCGCCGCCGCCCGCGCGCCCGCCGCCGCCCTGCCGCCGCCGCCGCCGCCGCCTCCCGCGCGCCGCGGCGGCTCCCGCGCCGCCGCGCGCCGCCCGCCGCCCGCCGCCCGCCTCGCCGCCCGCCGCGCGCGCCCCCGCCCGCCGCCCGCGCTCGCCGGCCGCCCGCCGCCGCCAGCGCGCCGCCGCCCCGGCCGCCGCGCGCGGCCCTCGCCCGCTCCGCCTCCCGCCGCCCGTGCGGCCGCCGGCCGGCCCGCCCGATCGCCGCCTCCCGTCCCTCTCCGCCCTCCGGCTCCTCCTCTCCGGCGAGATCCGCCCGCCTCGATCCGTGCCGTTGGTTGACTTTCCCCTCCCAAAATCCACTAAGTCCCGAATCGCTAATATTTTCTTGCATTTTCATCATCATAACTCTGCATCCGTTGCTCCGTTTTGCGCGTGTAATATGTCAAAATGTTCGTCTCGATGAGTAGATCATTTCATCTCATTGCATCATTTTCATTTGAGCTCATCTTGATGCCCGAAATGCTGTTGGAAGAGTGCTATGTGATGTTAGTTTTGATTCTTATCGAACATGCACTTTTGTCATTTTGCCATGATTGATGTGTGCACCCTATGAACTTGAGTCCTACATGTGTTTTGTAATATGCCATGCCATCTTTACAGGGGTGTATGCCATGTATTTTTGTGATCTCTGTGGTGACTAGCACAAGCATGCAAACTAGGCTTCATGATGTTCTTGATTTCAGCCTGTTTCTTGATATTTTTATGCCATGTTAACTTGATGCTAGAGAGATCCATGCATATTTTGAGATACTTCAGTAAGGATGTTTTGAACACATGTCTTTCTCTATCCATCCATGCCCTTGTTTGCAATTATGGAGTGCCATAGCTTGAGTCAATCGAGCTCTACTTTTGCTATAAAATGTTTCTGGCAGATTGTTTACATGTTATTCAATTTTGCCAAGGTTGTTGTAGTTGATCCTTGTATGCTATGATGTTGTTCTTGCCATGTATAGCTTCTATGCCATGTCTTCTTACTGTTGGTTGCCTTGCCATGCCATGTATTGCTCTGTGGTGAGTGGTTCAAGCTCACCAACATGCCTACTATCGTTGTTCTGCCATGTATGAATCTGTAATATAACTTGCCATGTTTACATGGGTGCCATCATATTTCTTGATCCTTTTTGGCTTATGGTCAGTAAGGGACTTTTGTTCTATGCAATTAGTAGATTCATGCCATGCCTTTGTTTGCCATGATAAGTTCCTGTAACATGTTGTTTGATAGCTCTAAACATTGCAACTTTGATGTTATTTACGCTAAGTCTGAAGCTGTTATTATTTGCAATCTTGCCATGTCATTTTGAGCATGTTCTAGTGATTTACGGAGATAGCTCAGTGTTCATGTTTTGTAATGCTTTACCTGTACATCATGCCCATGCCTTTTGTTTTCATGTTGAGGTGCTGTAGCATGTTGTTTTGATGCTTGCAATATGCCTAGTTGCTGTTTTGGACAGATTGTTGTCATGACTTGTATAGGGTGTATGTGTTGATCCGTTGCTCCGTTTTGAGTGTGCTCTATATGAAACTTGCTTGATTTTGCATGTAGTTTCATATTATCATGTTGCATCCTTGTTTTGAGGTGTTTTCTTGATGTTTGTATGCATTTTGCATCAATGCCATGTTTAACTTGTTTTGCTCATATCTTCTAGGCGTAGCTCGAATCTAATGAACTTTATATGTAACTTGACTAGAATTTCGTGTAGATCATCGTGGTGCATCTTAACTTGCTGTTTAACAACTTGAACATAAGGTTTATTCAGATCTGGACCAATTTCGAAATTTGCATATGAGGACTTACGGAATTGTTATATGTTGTTTCGGCCTCATTTAAACTTGCTTTGATGTGTTGCTCTTGTTTGCATCATCTCTTGCCATGAGTAGCTTCATGTAGCTTTGTCATGCATCATGCTTGATTGTGCATCATGTCTTGTTCATGTGTGGTGTGTTTACTATGTTGTGTGCTTCTTCTTGTTAGTTCCCGTTTCGTTGCGATCGTGAGGATTCGTTCGTCTACGCTTGGTTCGGCTTCATCCGTTCATCTTCTTCATGGACTCGTTCTTCTTCCTTGCGGGATTTCAGGCAAGATGACCGCTACCCTGGATCTCACTACTATCATTGCTATGCTAGTTGCTTCGTTCTATCGCTATGCTGCGCTACCTATCACTTGTTGCTCAAGCCTCCCAAATTGCCATGTCAACCTCTAACCTTTTGCACCCTTCCTAGCAAACCGTTGTTTGGCTATGTTACCGCTTTGCTCAGCCCCTCTTATAGCGTTGTTAGTTGCAGGTGAAGATGAAGTTTGTTCCTTGTTGGAACATGGAGATGTTGTTCCTTGTTGGAACATGTTTACTTGTTGGGATATCACAATATATCTTATTTAATTAATGCATCTATATACTTGGTAAAGGGTGGAAGGCTCGGCCTTATGCAGTGTTTTGTTCCACTCTTGCCGCCCTAGTTTCCGTCATATCGGTATTATGTTCCCGGATTTTGCGTCCCTAAGCGGTCGGGTGATTTATGGGACCCCTTGACAGTTCGCTTTGAATAAGACTCCTCGGCAAGGCCCAACATTGGTTTTACCATTTGCCTCACCTATGCCCTTTTTCCCTTGGGTTTCGGAGCCAAGGGTCATCTTTATTTAGCCCCCGGGCGGTGCTCCTCTAAGTGTTGGTCCAAACCGGCGACTTCTGGGCGCCCCTCAGGGCAACTCGAGGTTGGTTTTACTTATGCGGACTGCTCATCCGGTGTGCCACGAGGCGAGATATGTGCAGCTCCTATCGGGATTGTCGGCACATCCGGCGGCTTTGCTGGTCTTGTTTTATTCTTTGTCGAAATGTCTTGTGGCAGGATTCGAGACTGATCGGGTCTTCCGGGAGAAGAATATCCCCGTTGATCGCGAGAGCTTATCATGGGCTAAGTTGGGACACCCTGCAGGGTATAAACTTTCGAGCCGTGCCGCGGTTATGTGGCAGATGGGAATTTGTTAATATCGGTTGTAGTAAACTTGAAGCAAACTCTTCTAAAATACACCAACCGTATGCGTAACCGTGAGTGTCTCTTTTGGGGTTGATCGAGAGGAGAACACGGTTTCTAGGTTATGTCGGCGTAAGTAGGAGTTCAGGATCACTTCTTGATCATTACTAGTTGACGACCGTTCCTTTGTTTCTCTTCTCGCTCTCATTTGCGTATGTTAGCCACCATATATGCTTAGTCGCTGCTGCAACCTCACCACTTTACCCTTCCTTTCCCATTAAGCTTTGCTAGTCTTGATACCCATGGTAATGGGATTCTTTGAGTCCTCGTGGCTCAGATTACTACACCACCGATTGCGGTACAGGTTTTGCGATGATCATGGCGTGAGGCGATGTTTGCTTGTGTTGGAGTTCTTCTTACGCTTCTTCTTGATCGGGGATAGGTTCGGTCGGCAGACTGGGCTAGCGAGGTGGATGTCGTTTGAGTTTCTGTTTATGTTTCATCCGTAGTCGGATGTTGATCTTGTATATGATGTTGATGTATTCTTGTGGCATTTGTGCCTTATGTATGTATCCCCATCTATTATGTAATGTTGATGTAATGATATCCACCTTGCAAAAGCGTTTCAATATCGGGTCTATCCTTGGTGGGACCGTCGAGTTCCTTTTGGATAGGGTGCATATTAGGCGTGACAAGTTGGTATCGAGCCTCGACCGACCCTAGAGCCCCTTGATTGATCGTGTAGTTTGGCGTTGTTGAGTCTAGAAGAAAACTATTTTGAGTCTAGTTATATCGGAGTAGGAATTCTTTTACTCCTCAGCCCTTAAATCGCTCTGGTGAGGAATCTTGGCGTAGGTGTTTTGAATTACTTCTCTTCCCTTCAAATTTTCTTTAGGATCACGCAGTTGGTTTTCGATCGTTGTTCCTCAGCTCTTTTCATCCGGTGCATTTCTCGTCAAGTCGACTCGACCCTCTTCATCTTTGCAAGTTCAATCCTCGGTTCTTCCTCCGGCGTCGTTGTTTTCCTTGTCGAAGTTGTCCTTGTTTTCCCACCGCCCTCCCTTCTTCTTCTCGGAACGGAGTCCGTGTCAGTATCCATCCTACTCGTGTGAAGTCTTTGCTTTCTTTCCTCAATGATTTCAACGGTGTTTTCTCTTCAAGATATTCGTCGTTTCCCCTTCAAGTTGCCTTTGTTTTCCGCCCTCCACCCTTTTCTTCCGGAGTTGAGTTTCTTCGACCATCAATTCCATTAGTGTGGAGCCTCTTGATCTTCCTCAATTATTTCAACGGTGAATTCTCGTCTTGTTCGTCATTCTTCATCTCTTTCTTTTCCGGTGGATTCAATTCAAGTTTTTGGGTTGATCATATTCTTTCCCTCGGCTCAAATATTTCCCTTTGCTCGTTCGCCTCTGCTTGGTTTATCCTTAGGAGTGTTCAAGACATCTCGGGAGATTAAATGCGTGTTCTAATTAATTGAGGTTGTCACCTCATTCAAATATTTCAATTGTTCGGTGCATCATCTATCATTCAACAATCCTTTCCAGCGGTGTTTTCTCTTTAGTGGGCCCTAACCCACAGGTCTTTTCGAGGATCTTACGACTCTTCTAATTTCCCGGAGTTATTCTCAATTCTTTTCAAGTTTGGCGTAAGAATGAATTTCATCAGTCGGATGCCTTTTCAAGATCGATTTCAAATCATTTCATTGTTGGCTCAACCTCTTCGCTTTTCATTCTTCGGAGTATCTCAGTAATTTTGGTGGTGTTGTTTCATCGTCGTCATTTGAAGACCGAAGTAGATTTTTCTCTTAAATCTTGTCCGTTCCCCGGAGATTCATGGTGCTAGCTTCGATGTTATCCTATCTAATTGTTTCCAGTTGTGCAAATTCTTTTCATCCATCCGGAGTATTTCAGGAGTTGCTTTCCGTCTCGATCATCCGGAGGCCATCTTTTGGAAGATTTCTTCGTTC
This sequence comes from Aegilops longissima, assembly GCA_021605205.1. Lineage (NCBI taxonomy): Eukaryota > Viridiplantae > Streptophyta > Magnoliopsida > Poales > Poaceae > Aegilops > Aegilops longissima. The sequence goes on from JAHIAM010006923.1 coordinate 19,760, forward strand.
CAAGTTTTCAGATTCGTTCTCCAATTATTCTATATCCGTGCCCTTCGTTCGTCTCAATATTCTTCGGTGCTTCGTTCAAGTATTCTTAATCAGTTCATGATCTCTTTGTTCTCTTGCATCTAAATTCCCTCAAGTATCTTCGTGCTTTTCTAATTCTTCCGGTGATTCATTCTCTTTCATCAGTCATTTCGAATTCTTACGGTGGTTCGTTCAAGATTCTTTTCCTTGATTATCATATTAATCCATTCGTTCTTTCAATCCTACGGTGGTTCATGAAGACCTTCTCAAGTTTGCGATATGTCACTTCTCAATCCTTTTCAAGAAGAATAAGTAGTATGCCAAATCCATTGCTTGTCATCAATTTAATTTGATGAAGGATAAGCATACAATAAATCTTATTCTTATTTCATCCAAGTGATTAATCCCTTCCTTGGAGTTTGTTCTTGATGAATAAATTCTAGTTCCAAGTGTTTTCATCTTTTCTTTTCGGAGTTCAAATTTTCCTCGGCCATTTCGTGGAACCTCCATCTAAATCATCATAGAGCTCATCTTATTCTTTCTTCCTTCATTCTATCTCATCATCCTTTTTTGTCACGGAGTTCTTCATGGTGGTTCTTCATGATTTAATTCATTCTTCAAGAGTTCATCAAGATTCTTGTTGGTGGAGTTCAAGTATCTTTTCTTCTCGCGTCTCGAAGTGCAATTAATTCTCCATATTCTTTTGAAGTGGAGTTTTGCATTTCTTCGTTCTTCTCAGCTATTCAATCATTTCCGTTTGTGGTCGGTTATCACCTCATAATTTTGAGATGTTATCCATAAGTCCACAACAAGCTTATTCTTTTCGTTGTTGATTTTCTCAACAACTCCATTCAATCCTTCCTTCTAAGTTCTTTTCATTCAATTCTTTCAATTCTTAGGAGGCATTGCGTTGTTTATCTCGTCAAGTGTCATTCCATCTTGTGAAGTTCATGTTCTAATCTTTCCATGTTCAGCCGGAGTGCTGCCTAAATCCTTTCAGTCTTATTCGTTTCTTTTCTCATTCTAACCACTCCGGTTAGAACGAGTGCTTTCATAGTCTATCTGATTCCGTGAGCTTTCGATTCTCGTCATTCTCGTCGTTCCTCTCTTCTTCTCGAGTGCTCTCGATTCTTTGCTTCTTCTCTTGAGTTCTTGTTTCACCTCATCCCTTTTCCCTTCCGTCTCGGTCCTAAGATCTCGGGACGAGATCTCTTGTTAGTGGAGGAGTGTTATAGCGCCCGGATTCGATCGCCGGTGTCCGCGATTATTCGCCGTCGTTGCCATGTCATTTGCTTGCGTGTTGCACTTTGCCATGTCATCATCTGCATTTCATATCATGTCATCATGTGCATTTCATTTTGCATACGTGTTCGTCTCATGCATCGAGCATTTTCCCGTTGTCCGTTTTGCAATCCGGCACTCCTATGTCTCCGGCGCCCCTTTTACCTCTTTTCGTGTGCGGGTGTTAAGCGGTCTCGGAATGGACCGAGGTTTGTCAAGCGGCCTTGGTATAGCACCGGTGAACCGCTGTCAAGTTCGGATCATTTGGAGGTCGTTTGGTACTCAGCGGTTAGCAAGGTAACAGTAAAGCCTCTTTGAGTTGCAGCCCAACACCCCTTCAAAGTGGCCCAAAACCCAGCAAACTCCCTCCATGCTCTCGGTCGTTCGATCACGATCGCGTGGCGAAAACCGCACCTCATTTGGACTCTCCTAGCTCCCTCTACCTATAAATATGTGTCCCCCCGAAATTCGCGGTCAAACCTAACCTACCCTTCCTCTCTCCAAATCTGCCTTCGTCCCCGCCGGACGTCCGTCCGCCCGGACCCGTCACCCGCCTCCGGCGCCACCCGCCCGCCCCGCCCGCCGCGCCGCCGCGCGCCGCCCGCCCGCCCAGCCGCCGCCGCCCCCGCCCGCTCCGCCACCCGCCGGCCGCCCGCCCCGCCACGCCCGCCGCCCGCCGCCCCGCGCCCGGCCGCCCGCCGCCCGCCGTCGCCTCCGCCCGCCCCTCGCCCGTCGCCCGCCGCCGCCGCCCGCGCCGCCCGCGCCCGCCGCCGCCGCCGCGCCGCCGCCGCCTCCCCGCCGCCGCCCCGCAGCGCCCGCCGCCGCCGCCTCGTCGCCGAGCGCCGCCCGGCCGCCCTCGCCCGCCCGCCTCGCCGCCGCCCGCTCCGCCCTGCCCGCCCGCCCGCCCCGCGCCCCGCGCCCGCCCGTCGCGCCGCTCCCGCCTCGGCCTCCTCCCCGATCCTCCCGTCCCTCTCCGGCCACCCGCGCCCGCCTCCTCCGCCGTCGCGCTCGCGGCCCGATCCCTCGATCCCCGTCCGCCGTCCGTCCCGTTGAGAGTTTCTCCCCCTCCAAATCCTCTAAGTCCCCAAGTTTTGCTAATATTTTCATGCATTTTCATCATGCATCAACTCTCTGCATCCGTAGCTCCGTTTTGTGCGTGTAATATGTCAAAATGTTCGCCTCGATGAGTAGATCATTTCATCTCATTGCATCATTTTCATTTGAGCTCATCTTGATGCCCGAAATGCTGTTGGAAGAGTGCTATGTGATGTTAGTTTGATTCTTATCGAACATGCACTTTTGTCATTTTGCCATGATTGATGTGTGCATCCTATGAACTTGAGTCCTACATGTGTTTTGTAATATGCCATGCCATCTTTACAGGGGTGTATGCCATGTATTTTTGTGATCTCTGTGGTGACTAGCACAAGCATGCAAACTAGGCTTCATGATGTTGCTGATTTCAGCCCTGTTTTCTTGATATTTTTATGCCATGTTAACTTGATGCTACGAGAGATCCATGCTTATTTTGAGATACTTCAGTAAGGATGTTTTGAACATATGGTTATTCTCTATCCATCCATGCCCTTGTTTGCAATTATGGAGTGCCATAGCTTGAGTCAATCGAGCTCTACTTTTGCTATAAAATGTTTCTGGCAGATTGTTTACATGTTATTCAATTTTGCCAAGGTTGTTGTAGTTGATCCTTGTATGCTATGATGTTGTTCTTGCCATGTATAGCTTCTATGCCATGTCTTCTTACTGTTGGTTGCCTTGCCATGCCATGTATTGCTCTGTGGTGAGTGGTTCAAGCTCACCAACATGCCTACTATCGTTGTTCTGCCATGTATGAATCTGTAATATAACTTGCCATGTTTACATGGGTGCCATCATATTTTGATCCTTTTGGCTTATGGTCAGTAAGGGACTTTTGTTCTATGCAATTAGTAGATTCATGCCATGCCTTTGTTTGCCATGATAAGTTCCTGTAACATGTTGTTTGATAGCTCTAAACATTGCAACTTTGATGTTATTTACTGCAAAGTCTGAAGCTGTTATTATTTGCAATCTTGCCATGTCATTTTGAGCATGTTCTAGTGATTTCTGGAGATAGCTCAGTGTTCATGTTTTGTAATGCTTTACCTGTACATCATGCCCATGCCTTTTGTTTTCATGTTGAGGTGCTGTAGCATGTTGTTTTGATGCTTGCAATATGCCTAGTTGCTGTTTTGGACAGATTGTTGTCATGACTTGTATAGGGTGTATGTGTTGAACCGTTGCTCCGTTTTGAGTGTGCTCTATATGAAACTTGCTTGATTTTGCATGTAGTTTCATATTATCATGTTGCATCCTTGTTTTGAGGTGTTTGCTTGATGTTTGTATGCATTTTGCATCAATGCCATGTTTAACTTGTTTTGCTCATATCTTCTAGGCCGTAGCTCCGAATCTAATGAACTTTATATGTAACTTGACTAGAATTTCGTGTAGATCATCGTGGTGCATCTTAACTTGCTGTTTAACAACTTGAACATAAGGTTTATTCAGATCTGGACCAATTTCGAAATTTGCATATGAGGACTTACGGAATTGTTATATGTTGTTTCGGCCTCATTTAAACTTGCTTTGATGTGTTGCTCTTGTTTGCATCATCTCTTGCCATGAGTAGCTTCATGTAGCTTTGTCATGCATCATGCTTGTTGTGCATCATGTCTTGTTCATGTGTGGTGTGTTTACTATGTTGAGTGCTTCTTCTTGTTAGTTCCGTTTCGTTGCGATCGTGAGGATTCGTTCGTCTCGCTTGGTTCGGCTTCATCCGTTCATCTTCTTCATGGACTCGTTCTTCTTCCTTGCGGGATTTCAGGCAAGATGACCGCTACCCTGGATCTCACTACTATCATTGCTATGCTAGTTGCTTCGTTCTATCGCTATGCTGCGCTACCTATCACTTCTTTGCTCAAGCCATCCCAAATTGCCATGTCAGCCTCTAACCTTTTGCACCCTTCCTAGCAAACCGTTGTTTGGCTATGTTACCGCTTTGCTCAGCCCTCTTATAGCGTTGTTAGTTGCAGGTGAAGATGAAGTTTGTTCCTTGTTGGAACATGGAGATGTTGTTCCTTGTTGGAACATGTTTACTTGTTGGGATATCACAATATATCTTATTTAATTAATGCATCTATATACTTGGTAAAGGGTGGAAGGCTCGGCCTTATGCAGTGTTTTGTTCCTCTTGCCGCCCTAGTTTCCGTCATATCGGTATTATGTTCCCGGATTTTGCGTCCCTAAGCGGTCGGGTGATTTATGGGACCCCCTTGACAGTTCGCTTTGAATAAGACTCCTCCGGCAAGGCCCAACATTGGTTTTACCATTTGCCTCACCTATGCCCTTTTCCCTTGGGTTTCGGGCCAAGGTCATCTTTATTTAGCCCCGGGCGGTGCTCCTCTAAGTGTTGGTCCAAACTAGAAACGACTGCGGCGCCCCTTGAGGCAACTTCGGGGTTGGTTTTACTCGTACGCTTGCTCATCCGGTGTGCCACGAGAGCGAGATATGTGCAGCTCCTATCGGGATTTGTCGGCACATCCAGGCGGCTTTGCTGGTCTTGTTTTATTCTTGTCGAAATGTCTTGTGGCAGGATTCGAGACTGATCGGGTCTTCCGGGAGAAGAATATCCCGTTGATCGCGAGAGCTTATCATGGGCTAAGTTGGGACACCCTGCAGGGTATAAACTTTCGAGCCGTGCCAGCGGTTATGTGGCAGATGGGAATTTGTTAATATCGGTTGTAGTAAACTTGAAGCAAACTCTTCTAAAATACACCAACGTGTATGCGTAACCGTGAGTGTCTCTTTTGGGGTTGATCGAGAGGAGAACACGGTTTACGGGTTATGTTTGGCGTAAGTAGGAGTTCAGGATCACTTCTTGATCATTACTAGTTGACGACCGTTCCTTTGTTTCTCTTCTCGCTCTCATTTGCGTATGTTAGCCACCATATATGCTTAGTCGCTGCTGCAACCTCACCACTTTATCCCTTCCTTTCCCATTAAGCTTTGCTAGTCTTGATACCCATGGTAATGGGATTCTTTGAGTCCTCGTGGCTCTGATTACTACACCACCGTTGCAGGTACAGGTTTGCGATGATCATGGCGTGAGGCGATGTTTGCTTGTGTTGGAGTTCTTCTTACGCTTCTTCTTGATCGGGGATAGGTTCGGTCGGCAGCACTGGGCTAGCGAGGTGGATGTCGTTTGAGTTTGTTTATGTTTCATCCGTAGTCGGATGTTGATCTTATATATGATGTTGATGTATTCTTGTGGCATTTGTGCCTTATGTATGTATCCCCATCTATTATGTAATGTTGATGTAATGATATCCACCTTGCAAAAGCGTTTCAATATCGGGTCTATCCTTGGTGGGACCTTGAGTTCCTTTTGGATAGGGTGCATATTAGGCGTGAAGTCATCTCGGGAGATTAAATGCGTGTTCTAATTAATTGAGGCTGTCACCT
>JAHIAM010006924.1:0-34580 GCA_021605205.1 Aegilops longissima
TGGAATAATCGGTGATATTATTATAATCCTTGTAGTCTAGAATGGTTTGAATCTCTCTATTTAATCCACCCAGAAAGCGTGCAAGCATAGCTTCATTCTCCTCAACAATACCACATCTAATCAAGCCAGTTTGTAATTCCCGATAATATTCTTCACCGAATTTTTCCTTGTCTTAAGCGCTGCAATTTTTGAAGTAATTCACGTTGATAATATGGAGGAACCAATGATGCGCATAGCAGTTTTCAAAGCAGCCCAAGTAGCTGGAGCAGGATATAATCTACAATGTTCGACCACCAAACACATGCAAAGCTAGTGAAAGCACAAACAATGAGGAACACGTCTCTCCTCGGGGATATTGTAAACATGTAAATCGTTGTTCAGTTTCTAATTCCCAAGTAAGATATATATCGAGGAACATATCTACCCTCAAATGGTGGAATATTCAATTTCAGTTTAGGAGATGGTCATGATCTCGTACTGAAGGGGAGCCGAACATCGCCATTATTTGCATGTGGGCGACACGGTGGTTGTGGTCTTTGGTGGTTGCACGTGAGATTACGATGTTGATCAACCTCATCCTCGTAAGCTCTCACATAATCATCCTCCCCGCCGCAGCAGCAGGAGCCACGAAGTATCAAGCAGCACCAAGAGCTTGTCCAGTGAAGAGGGACACGGGAAGCTCGGCGAGGGCTGTTTGCGATGTGGAGGTAGTCCGTGTTGTTGTAGTAGAGGTGCGTTAGGTGCAGCCGGTGGTGGTGGTGGTAGACGCGAGCAATTCATTAAACTTGTTATCGAGCTTTGTTTGACGCCTTCTCAATGCCATCTATCTTCTCCATGGCCTCTTCAAATCTATTTAGCACATCGTCCACCCGCCCACTCATCATTTGTTGAAACTTATCATGTAGCGCTTTGTTTGTCATGTTCTCCCGGTCGGTCTAAATCGACTTGTGATCCTGCCATGGTTAGCTGACAATAGAAACACACAAGAATATGATTCGACGGACTACTAGGAAGTGGTGGTGGTGGTGTGGTGGGCGATCACAAATCCGTCAAGCAAATCTCAAATTCTTACCAGTTCTTACCCAAGGTGAACGGTGATAAACCGATGTAGTCAAAACTCTCAAAGCTTGGATAGAGCGATTACGAGGGAGAGTCAAGCATACGATGTAGATGTATGTGGAGCTGGGAAGGCTTATAATATGGTAGCAAAAGGTTAGCAATAATCAATTCGAGAGATGCAAAGTTGAATAAGCGCTCAACGATCTTGTCTTGGCCTAGGCTGAAGACCGTGCTAGAGAGCGAGCCTAGAACACTAACAAAATCACGGCGTACTGCTGAAACAACGGAAAAGCACACTCTGGAATTTTTTTTTGCTCTTTTTTTTTTTTTTTTTTGCTCTTTTTTTTTTTTTTTTTGCGAAAAATCACTATAATGGCGAGTGTCTCAAAACTCTTCCCGGTCAAACCGACGGGATGGGCACGAAATTTTTCGACCAAAAAAATTTTTTTTTATTGCGGACCCAAAAGCTGAAGCAGGTCAAAAACTTTCTATAATGGCATTGTCTCAATACGCTTAGAAACACTTAAAAATAGGATAGCGAGAAAATTTTTCGACAAGTGCGTTTCGGAAAATTTTGGGCCTAAACAGGGTGGTTTCAGACTTTTTTTTCGAAACCTACTCCGCAAGGAAAACACAAATCGAATTTAGATGGATCTCGAAAACAAACCTAATATGAGAAGAACTTCGGATTGGTGGTGGATATATGGTGGTGGTATATGGCGCGGTGGTGGTATATGGTAGCGGTGGTGGTATATGGATATGGATTGGTGGTGGTATATGGATACGGATTGGTGGTGGTATATGGATACGGATTGAGCGGTGGCGGATAAGCAATGGTGGTAGATGGCAAGGCGATGATGATGGTCTGCGGCGTGACAACTTATGACGAACTCGAAACTCTAAAAGACTAGACTCTAAGACCAAAGCAACTTGACACGGCGATGCAACCGCAAATTCAACAAAGCAAAAACCCTAAAAAGATTATGCAAAGGCTCGATTGGTTCGGATATGATGAACTAACCTAATTTTTTTTGTGGCTTTTTCGTGGACTTTAGGTATGAAGAACAGACTCGATCTAATCTCGAAAAGCTGTAAAATCTCACCGAGCAACTTTGAAAATCTGATACCACTTGATAGAGGCAAAGGTGTCCCGATGTTTCGATGAGATGGTGGCTATCGTTTACGTGGAGTCGACCTTGACGATCCGACTACGAACGTCGCGAGACGTCGCGCCTTAGCAATCGCTAAACCAACTTCCGAGGGTTATTGACCACTGCAGAACACGATCAACGACCACGAGGGCATGTTTCTGCGAGCAAGCGAAGAACAAGCAAGCTGAGATTGCAATCTGGATATTGCGAATATAAGATGAAAGCTTTATTGATCAAGGTGGGGTTACGTGGCGCTTTGTGCAGTCGTTGAACACAAGCGAAATGCAGCGAAGTTGCAGCTATGGCGAACTTTTAATCTAAACAAAACCCAAGGTCTAAGCGGTGCCCTAAGGGCTGTATATATGGAGGAAGAGGGGGAATTTCGTGGCCCTTGGTGGAGGGTCCGAAATCAACCCTAACTCTTGTTTCCCCACACATACGGACTCTAAAAACAGCCTATACTTAAGTATTTCGAAATTACATGGGCCTGGCCCAATAATAAGGTAATGTGACACCTAGAATAGCCTCGGGACGACATTTATGAAGTAGCATCTTGTATATTTCGTCCAAGGCTTCATGCACCCATTATGGTGGCTTCAAAGTCCTGAAATCATCACTTGTAACTCCGTTCTTGTTCCCCTTAGCATGGCATTATCTCCATGCTTGTTCTTGCTCAATGTCCATCCTTCTCCAAGCTAGGGCCTTCATTTGTAAGCAAAACAAATGTATCCAATTTAGGCAGCATCATATTCTCATGAACATTAGAATCATTACCAAGAAACGAAAGTACCGATAATTTAATTGGCGTCTTGCGAGCTCTAGTAATTGGTCCGATATATGTAGCAGTAGGGGCTGTGGGTGTAACAATGGTATTGATGTCCTCATCATCCGGACAGACAAGATATAAGTGAAGATCCTATGGCGATAAAGATAATGATGAAGAACAAGCGCCAAGCGGGATATACAACAACTCTCTCTCAATTTTCCTCTTGAAAAGTTTGAGCCAATTTTCTGATAACTTTTTTAAAAAAATGCTACTAACTCAAGCTTTCCAATTAAAAAAGAATCACTCAATTCCGAGTTGACATGAGGAGTCAAAAAATTCTAAAACTGGTTTGAAAAACTGGAATAAGTTGTGTTCACGAACTTCGGAGGGCAAAAAGACCTATTTAGGAGCCGATTTTGAGGTGCCAAATATTGAACTAGCTTCTGCAACTATTTAGATGCGGCTCGTCTCTAGCTTTAATTTGAGTACTCGCGAAGCCAAAACGGACTTCGTATGAGGAAGTTATGCCTGTTTTACTGAACAGTGCACAAAACAGATTCCAATCCGAATTCAGCTACGAGATTGAGTCTAGATAGATCCGAACTTTGTTTTTTCTTCTCTCTTTTTTTCTCACACTTATTTTTTCTTTCTTTTTCTCTTTTTTTCTCTGACTTTTTACTTTTACTTTTTTCTCTCTTTTTTCTCTCTCCTCTTTTCAAACAAACTAGATAAGATGCAGATTGGATCAAGTGAAGATGTGAGCGATCTCAACTATGGTTATGACAATGAGCGGTGGGTAGCACGTGGTGAAATTGATGGATGAATGGTGGTCAATGGAAGGGATAACGATGCAGCGGTAGGCGTGACTAATGTGAACAAAACTTCGAAACTCTAAGCGAACTAGACACTAAGACCCGACAACTCGACACGGCGATGCAACCGATAATTCAATAATGCAAACAATGAAAAGAAAACCTGCAAAGGCTCGGTGGCTTGGACAAAGGATGAATAGATCTAACTTTTTTGTGTGGCTTTTCTTGGACAATAGGTAAGAAAAGAAATCTAATCTAGGGATAATTGGAAATTCTCACCGAGCAACCTGAAAACCGATACCACTTGATAGGCGAGGTGTCCCGATCTTCGATGAGATGATAACTATCGATTTGGTGGAGCGACTTTGGCGATCCGACTACAAGCGTGCCGACGTTGCGCCTTAGCAATCGCTAAACCAATCTCCCGAGGTTCTTGACGATGCGGAAGCACGATCAGCGACCACGAAGGTCTATTCTGCACGCAATCGAAGAACAAGCAAGAATATGATAATGCAATCTGAATATTGCGAATATATGAAGTATTGATAAGCGTGGGGATCCGTAAGCGGTCTTGGCCTGGTCGTTGGACACAAAGCGAAGTACGAAGTTGCAATGGCTAACTTTTAACTAAACAAATCCCAAGGAAAAAGCTACTAGATGGATCTACTTATATAGGAGCAAGGGGTGGTGGCCAAGGAGGTGGGAGGGCGTCCCAAGGCAGCCTAACACTAACCCTAGGTCCTACAAGGCCAATGGGCCCAAGTGGAGGTGGCGTAACACCTTTGGACTTGTGGTTTGACTCGGATTCTCTTTGCAACATCAGATTGTTTCGTCCATAACTCAACGCTCGGACGGTTTAAGGTGATTCAATTGGGTTGGAAAATGCACGAAATCTATTTTCCAACAAAAAAAGAATCAACTAATTTGGAGTCCGTATGAAAAAAGTTATTGACGTTTTGAGTCGGTATGTATACGTGTAGTCGAATCTGAGTCGAGCGTGAGAGACTTGGACTCTATCTTCTCTTGGGCCAAAAGTGGCGTGAGAGAACTTTTTGAACAGCAGATGATGAGGACATCAATACCATTGTTACACCCACAGCCCCTCGCTGCTATACATCTTGGACCAATTACTAGAGCTCGCACGCCAATTGAATTATCGGTACTTTCGTTTCTTGGTAACGATTCCAATGTTCATGAGAATATGATGCTGCCTAAATTGGATACATTTGTTTTGCTTACAAATGAAGGGCCTACCATGGACAAGAAAGATGAACCTTGGAGCAAGTTCAAGCATGGAGATGTTGGCATGCGCAAGGAGAACAAAACGGAGTTACAAGTGATGATTCCAGGACTTTGAAGCCACCCTAATGAGTGCATGAGGCCTTGGACGAAATATACAAGATGCCACTTCATAATATTAAGTCCATAGGCTATTCTAGGTCTTGTGTCACCTTATTATTGGGCCAGCCCATGCAATTTCGAAATACTTAAGTATAGGCTGTTTTTAGAGTCCGTATGTGGGGAAACAAGAGTTAGGGTTGATTTGGACCCCTCCACCAAGGGCCACGAAATTCCCCTCTTCCTCCATATATACAGCCCTTAGGGCACCGTTTAGACCTTGGGTTTTGTTTAGATTAAAAGTTCGCCATAGCTGCAACTTCACAGCGTGCCGTTTGTGTTCAACGACCGGACAAAGGCGTCCATGAACCCCACCTTGATCAATAAAGCTTTCATCTTATATTCGCAATATCAGATTGCAATCTCGGTTTCTTGCTTGTTCTTCGTTTGCTCGCAGGAAACAGACCCTCGTGGTCAGAGTTGATCGTGCTCGGCGTGGTCAATAACCTCTCGGAGTTGGTTTAGCGATTGCTAAGAAGCGCGACGATTAATACGTTAAGTAGTCGGATCGTCAAAGTCGACTTCCTCCAAAGCGAAAACCAACATCTCATCGAAAAGGCGGGACACCTTTTGTAACATCCCAAAATTTCAAATTTTGGAATGTTAATATAATTAATTGAATTGTTTGTTTGTTTGCTTGAGTGAATTAAACTTGAGTGAAATTTGAACCTTTTCAAAAACTTTTGAATGAGAGGAATAAAATGACTTTCCCTTCTCCGGTAAATTCAAATTCATCCTATTAAAATCAATGAGAGAAGATGACATGACTTCTTCAACTATAAAGAATTTGAGCGGAGTTTTGCAATTTAATTCTTTCAAATATTTGCACTTGCTTCTCTTTTTCTTCCCGAGAAATACCCGAAAACAAATTCTTGCAAGCAAGAAAAGCGAAGGAAAATGACCCTCAAAATCGGGGCATTTTGAAAATATTTGAGCCAAGAAAAACCAAAGTTTTTATTTAAAAATTATTTGCAAAAAGAAATAAAGCCTTTAGGGATTTTCTGAAAAACATTTTTTTAAGTTTTATTTTGGCCGTGGAATAATGCTCATCATCTACATTTTATTTTTACGATAATTTTAATATGTAAAACTCTTTATTCGAATTGATTTGATTTCCTTTTTATTGTTTTAGTTTCCTAATTTTAAAAATAGGAATGGAATCGTTTTATTAGGAAAACCTCTGGCCCATTAAGCACTTTCCTATTCTAGCCCAACAAGAGATCATCTCCTTCCTCTGTTTCCTCTCACGTTCTGAAGCTTTCCAAATCCATGGAGCAGAATCTCCACCTTCGATCTCCCTCGTCTTTCCATCCCAACGCCTCCCGAGACCGCCTATAAAACCCCTCCCTCTCCTCGTTCCATTTTCCCATCACCACGCCCCCCTGCCTGTAGCCTTCTCGCCACCGTCCTCCTTTTCCTGCCTAGAAGCGCTCACGGGGAGCTCTCCTGGAACCTCCCAATCGCCCAGCGCCACCTCCCCAGCGCCGACCCCTCCTCCGCCACCCCCACCCTGCCGCGACCTCGCCCCTCGCCGGAGCAGCCCTCCACATCGCCGTCTCCTTCCTGCCATCTCTGCCTCACGTCTGAGTAACTCCGTTTTCGTTTTCAGATTTATTTCCGTAACAGATTTAGTTCCGTTCTTGTTTAGCTTATAACTTTTGATCTAGAAGTCCAATGATGCTGATTCTTTTTCGTTAGATCACAATTTTCTTGTAGTTTCAAAAATATATAATTTTTCTATGTTTGGATTTATAAAATTGAGTTAGATCAGATTTGAATTAAAGCTTGTTTTGCTTATTCGGGAGTTTAAAATAGATTTTATTTGATTCTTTTTCTACTGATCACTAGTGATCATATTTACCGATGGTAAAAACTTGAAATTGTTTGAGTATCTTAGCTTATTGTTTCATGTAAAACAAATTCTGTTTTAGTTCTATTCGAATTATAGCTACTTCTTTTCTATAGTTGTTTTAAATTATTTTATTTTATATTTCAGAAAGTTTATGTTTGGTTTCTATTAGTTAAACAGTAGGTGTTCAACAAGTTTTATATTTATTTTATTTTGTTATCGTGAAATCAATTCAAGTTAGCTAATAACTTGCAATGGATTTCTCTCTGTTTTAACTCCCAATTGAAAATACTTTCAAAATAGCTTTATGAAAAAATACTTTATTTTTCTTTTCTTAACTAAATTTATATTTTATTCTCTGTTATTTTAGTGTTTTATTTTCCGTTAGACAAAACTATTTTTGTGAATGTTGTAGAAGAAGACTCCCTAGTTTTATTTGAAGTTCCTTGATTCTTATTAGCTCTCTCTTTTGTTTTGATTGTTAGTGTGAGTGCTTATGTGAATGATATGTTTGTTATATAGATTTCATCGAGAGTGACGAGTAGTCTATCAAGTTATTTCTTGAGAACGATAATTCTTCTTCGTCAACATCACCGAGCAAGTTCACTTTGACCATGCTTTCTTACCTATGTTTTATTGCATTTAGTGGCACCTTTGCAACCACCCCTCGGTAGTGTTATTGAAATTCTTGTACTTGAGTAGTATGCATGAGGTAGGAACCCATCACCTGTTACCAAGCCGGGCGTTATTTTATTCTAATGCTACGCTGTAGTAGGCGGGGTTTGGTATGAGTGTTCGAGTGGTGTGAAGAAGGAGGACTCTCGTCAATGGCGACAACTCCATGATGGAATCTGCAAGGACTGCATCTTCAAGACCTCAAGACTTCAAGACTCGAGACAAGAATTCAATACACACTCTTTGGGTGAAGGGCGGTTGTGGGCACCTGGAGAAACCAGTGGTTGGCGGGATGCATGGAGAAGCGCCATGACATCTTGAAAGCTTCACCCAGACTCAAAGAGGCGGAAGAATACTTCACGCCGGAAGCTTACTGTGCAACCGCAAGTCATTATGGGCTCTGGCTTGGTTGAACTTAGTTGTGACTCTGGCTGGGGCGGTACTAGCGAGATGTAGAACTACGGTAGGATGGGTTGAGTGCGGACGGTGGTCGGAGGAACCCTTTGGAAGACCATGTTTGGTCATCTTGTTCTCAAACACTCTGAAGTGCGAGAGCGTAAAGAGAGGATCGAATCTTGCGGGTAAAGTGTACAAACCTCTGCGAGAGGTTATAACCTAATCGATTAGCCGTGTCCCGATTCACGGACAATTTGAGCCTCTGGACTTGGATCTATTTGGAACTCTCAACACGGATGATAACTTAATTGTGGGCAACATATGATGAATTTTGGGCTATGAGACATCGGTTGGCGGAACCATGTCATGATAGAAAACTCCTTAGTACAGACTTCATTCTATTCCTTTGATGTAGGTAAAATAAAATCAGCTTTACATAAACAAAACTCGAATCTGAGCCATAAAGCCATATTGCATATAGTATACTTTTATCATGTTTTCTCATATTGTGATCTTGTCGGTACATTCAATGTCTTGACCTACAACGGCTGCAACGTATCATGTTGCAGATATTTTCTCGACGAGTAAGAGTTACGATCTGAGGTTACGGTCTACACTCAACTTGCCGATGGCGTTGATGGGACTCCACACCCGTTTGATTGTTTCAGCTGAGTATTATGAGGTATATATCAGTTTCGTTATTTATGCATGTGATTGCACTTTGATATATACATTGATGTCTTGTGTGTGCCGACATCTTGATCCGAGGATGGCATAGTAACACGGAGGCTTGACTGTCGAGGTCGGTCGCTCTGAAATGGTATCGAGCACATGTTGGCTGTAGAACGTGACCCTAGAAAATGACTTAGTAATATGAAGACCCCAATAGGAATGACCTTTGTTTTGTACTACTCTCGTAACACCTCATTCCTTTTCTTGAACCTTCCTTATCTCAAACTATAGATGGAAGCTACATTACGAACAAAGAGAACACTACGAGAAGATTCTTGGAGGCCCCTTCCTTGTGGAGCTAGTCAGGCTTTGAAGTTACCGATACACGAGATCAAGGCAACTAAGAGGGCGTCCGGATCATGGGGAGTCAAGACCCAAGTTTTGGTCGTAAGAAGCCCCAAGGCTGCATACATCAACCGAACTATAAATGGTGGCGTGATATGGGCATCAACACTGCCGTCCATGATGCTATTACTGCGTTTATGCTATCGTCATCGTCTTTGCACTAAACTCACACTTCTTTGGAAGGATTGGATGGCGAAGTTTGATGGAGCAACTATTGCCTTGACGGAGCGCAAAAGATGAAGTTCTCCCCACTTTTAGTGTACAATCGGGATGCGGAGCAATCGTCAAGAATCTTGAGATGGACCTCCTGGAAGCCCTGTTCGACAATGAAGCACTACGAGAAGAGGTCAAGACTCGGTGAAGGTAAACAAGCTGGAGGAGGAGAACCTCGAGATCTCGAGGATCGTCGAGAATCGAAGAACAGCAGGACCATGTCTCATGCAAAGGGCGTTGAAATCCGAAGCTCAAGGAACAACCGGGACATACTGAAGTGCGTCACAAGAAACTCCAGTCGACAGGAAAATCTAGCGAAGAAGCTGGAGGAGATCAAGTCCACAGAACAAGCCCGTGGGGACAATGACCAAGTTCCTAATAAATTAGCTTAGTAGTATCCCACCATGAGAGAAATAAAGATGAGCGCTTCGCGATTTAAGTATCCGACCATACCAAAATTATGTGGGTGGCGTATATCTTGTAGTATTGATTGAATAAATGAATGCTTGGTTGCTATTATTTTGTGTGTTTATTGAATGGTTGGATAGATCGATATTCGTAGGTTTGTATTTATTTCAACCATGAGGGACGAAAATTCTGGAAGAATGGTAGAAGGCCTTCATATGGGAACGACATCAGGAATTGGAAACTCCGAGCATTGAAGACTGAAGAAATGAGGACTTAGAAACGAAACCATAGTAGAACGGCCCATTACAAGCGATAATTTTGTTGATGAGTGGGTAATTGCCTTCTCTTTCTATCTCAACCAGGACCGAAATCTTGAACCCATGGACAAGCTGAACACCAAACCTTTACGGAGACAATTGCAACTTCCCATGGAGATACATCCCTTGTTACGAGCACTCCTCTTATCCTACACATGCAGATGACAACCCTTTATGAGTCTTTCCTTAAGGGCCTGAAGCGATCATGACCACGACAAGTGATCATGATTACCGAAGATCTTGAAGGACATGATGAAGCATATTCACCTTGAAGGAGATCACGGTCTACAAAGGCCACCTTCATGCAAAAGGGAGTGGAACTTTGGTATGTGGAGGTACACCTCCACCGTTTGAAAGGAGTTTGCCCAAAGAGGATGGGGCATTACTTTTCATCTCACGTGTGCCACAAGCAACTTTCTTGATGCGTTCGTGAAGCAGCCATGGAAGCCATCGCCCGATCGGAGAAATACTTGAAGCAAGACTCCGTTATACCCGGGAATACCTAAGCGAAGTGCATGCAGAGATGATGAAGGTGAAGCTCAAGACCACCATGATGAAACAGAAGATTGAAGATTTCAAGGCTCATGTCGCACAATTCGGTGGGATGAAGAATCCTCGAGGAGGATAAATAAATAAAGTGGAAGTAATGTCGACCATACCAAATCATGTGGGTGGCAGCATTTGTAACAAGTACTTTTGGAATTTGGATTCTGAAAATGGTTAAGGATGTAATGAAAGATTGATATGAGATTAATGAGATTTTATGGATAAACTTGTGCACTTCTTTTGGTCATAGTACTCTATAAAGCCACAGGATCAATGAAGAAAGAAGCGTGTTATTCATGACGGCCATAGAAGGAAGCTGGACAAAATAAGTTGGAGTTTTGTTTTGATATGATGGTATGAAGAAGCAGTACTCTGGATTTAAGGAGGTGTAACAAGAGAGTTACTCAAGGATGAAGTTAAAGCTGCACTAGTGTTGAAGTGGGCCTTAACCCACAGGCCCAGGATTTTGAGAAGGGCTGATGTAACCTTGATAAAGGAATAAATTGGAGGAATCAGCGGTCCAATCAGCATCGTTTCGTGAGGAGATTACGCAAAAACCTAAGAGTGGTGAAGTAACGATAGATGTTTTGTTTGGCTTGCGAAACCATGGATTTACTCGAAACCAGTTCGAGAACAAGAGAAATTCTGCAATGCTTGTGAGTATGCCCAAGTGTTAGAATACGTGATTCGATATTTACGTATGTGGTAATGATTCAAATGCAGGATGGATTGGCCCCATACCAAGACTTCTATCATGAACTATCATATGTTGATGGAAAATCAGAGAATTGAAAACCTTAGAAGAGTGTAATAGCGATAAGCCATAAAACCCTAGAATGGTAGTACGATGGAACCCTTTACAGAACCGTTGCCAATCGTAGGTTATCACGGTGAAGTTCTACCAGACCCGTTTTACGCATGAGAAACCATTAATGGTAGACCACCATGAGTATTTCGATAGTTGTCTAGAGTGGACACAGACCTATCGACTAAGAAGATCCGATCTCGGACGAACTTCAACGTTGACACACCGACCCAAGATTTTGAGGAACACTCTATGCTTCCGATGTAAGAGCGCTAATGAAGGAGCTATTGTAAGATATGTGAAGAGATCTACAATGTCGGCACTCGGAGGAAATATCTGAGTTTATTGGAACCATGACCTTGTTTTTAAGTGTGGTAGCACCCTGATCTTCCGACCAAACAATTGCTAGCAGACCCCAACCCTAACCTTTTCTTGCTAGCCTCTTGAATCTCGAGGGCGAGATTCATTTTAAAGTGTAGGTTTGTAACATCCCAAAATTTCAAATTTTGGAATGTTAATATAATTAATTGAATTGTTTGTTTGTTTGCTTGAGTGAATTAAACTTGAGTGAAATTTGAACCTTTTCAAAACTTTTGAATGAGAGGAACAAAATGACTTTCCCTTCTCCGTAAATTCAAATTCATCCTATTAAAATCAATGAGAGAAGATGACATGACTTCTTCAACTATAAAGAATTTGAGCGGAGTTTTGCAATTTAATTCTTTCAAATATTTGCACTTGCTTCTCTATTTTTCTTCCCAGAAATACCCGAAAAACAAATTCTTGCAAGCAAGAAAAAGCGAAGGAAAATGACCCTCAAAATCAGGGCATTTTGAAAATATTGAGCCAAGAAAAACCAAAGTTTTATTTAAAATTATTTGCAAAAAGAAATAAAGCCTTTAGGGATTTTCAGAAAAACATTTTTTAAGTTTTATTTTGGCCGTGGAATAATGCTCATCATCTACAATTTATTTTTCGATAATTTTAGTATATAAAAATCTTTATTCGAATTGATTTGATTTCCTTTTATTGTTTTAGTTTCCTAATTTTAAAAATAGGAATGGAATCGTTTTATTAGGAAAACCTGCTGGCCCATTAAGCACTTTCCTATTCTAGCCCAACAAGAGATCATCTCCTTCCTCTGTTTCCTCTCACGTTCTGAAGCTTTCCATATCCATGGAGACATGAATCTCCACCTTCCCGATCTCCCTCGTCTTTCCATCCCAACGCCTCCCGAGACCGCCTATAAAACCCCTCCCTCTCCTCGTTCCATTTTCCCATCACCGCCCCTCCTGCCTGTAGCCTTCTCGCCACCGTCCTCCTTTTCCTGCCTAGAAGCGCTCACCGGGAGCTCTCCTGGAACCTCCCCATCGCCCAGCGCCACCTCCCCAGCGCCGACCCCTCCTCCGCCACCCCACCCTGCTTGGCGACCTCGCCCCCTCGGCCGAGCAGCCCTCCACATCGCCGTCTCCTTCCTGCCATCTCTGCCTCACGTCTGGTAACTCCGTTTTCGTTTTCAGATTTATTTCCGTAACAGATTTAGTTCCGTTCTTGTTTAGCTTATAACTTTTGATCTAGAAGTCCAATGATGCTGATTCTTTTTGCGTTAGATCACAATTTTCTTGTAGTTTCAAAAATATATAATTTGTCTATGTTTGGATTTATAAAAATTGAGTTAGATCAGATTTGAATTAAAGCTTGTTTTGCTTATTCGGGAGTTTAAAAATAGATTTTTATTTGATTCTTTTTCTACTGATCACTAGTGATCATATTTACCAGTGGTAAAAACTTAGAAATTGTTTGAGTATTTTAGCTTATTGTTTCATGTAAAACAAATTCTGTTTTAGTTCTATTCAAATTATAGCTACTTCTTTTCTATAGTTGTTTTAAATTATTTTATTTTATATTTCAGAAAGTTTATGTTTGGTTTCTATTAGTTAAACAGTAGGTGTTCAACAAGTTTTATATTTATTTTATTTTGTTATCGTGAAATCAATTCAAGTTAAGCTAATAACTTGCAATGGATTTCTCTCTTTTAACTCCCAATTGAAAATACTTTCAAAATAGCTTTATGAAAAAATACTTTATTTTTTCTTTTCTTAACTAAATTTATATTTTATTCTCTGTTATTTTAGTGTTTTATTTTCCGTTAGACAAAACTATTTTTGTGAATGTTGTAGAAGAAGACTCCCTAGTTTTATTTGAAGTTCCTTGATTCTTATTAAGCTCTCTCTTTTGTTTTGATTGTTAGTGTGAGTGCTTATGTGAATGATATGTTTGTTATATAGATTTCATCGAGAGTGACGAGTAGTCTATCAAGTTATTTCTTGAGAACGATAATTCTTCTTCGTCAACATCACCGAGCAAGTTCACTTTGACCATGCTTTCTTACCTATGTTTTATTGCATTTAGTGGCACCTTTGCAACCACCCCTCGGTAGTGTTATTGAAATTCTTGTAGTTGAGTAGTATGCATGAGGTAGGAACCCATCACCTGTTACCAAGCCCGGGCGTTATTTTATTCTAATGCTACGCTGTAGTAGGCGGGGTTTGGTATGAGTGTTCGAGTGGTGTGAAGAAGGAGGACTCCACGTCAATGGCGACAACTCCATGATGGAATCTGCAAGGACTGCATCTTCAAGACCTCAAGACTTCAAGACTCGAGACAAGAATTCAATACACACTCTTTGGGTGAAGGGCGGTTGTGGGCACACCTGGAGAAACCAGTGGTTGGCGGGATGCATGGAGAAGCGCCATGACATCTTCTTGAAAGCTTCACCCAGACTCAAAGAGCGGAAGAATACTTCCGCCCGGAAGCTTACATGTGCAACCGCAAGTCATTATGGGCTCTGGCTTGGTTGACCTTAGTTGTGACTCTGGCTGGGGCGGTACTAGCAGATGTAGAACTACGGTAGGATGGGTTGAGTACGGACGGTGGTCGGAGGAACCCTTTGGAAGACCATGTTTGGTCATCTTGTTCTCAAACACTCGAAGTGCGAGAGCGTAAAGAGAGGATCGAATCTTGCGGGTAAAGTGTACAAACCTCTGCAGAGGGTTATAACCTAATCGATTAGCCGTGTCCCGATTCGGACAATTTGAGCCTCTGGACTTGGATCTATTTGGAACTCTCAACACCGGATGATAACTTAATTGTGGGCAACATATGATGAATTTTGGGCTATGAGACATCGGTTGGCGGAACCATGTCATGATAGAAAACTCCTTAGTACAGACTTCATTCTATTCCTTTGATGTAGGTAAAATAAAATCAGCTTTTACATAAACAAAACTCGAGATCTGAGCCATAAAGCCATATTGCATATAGTATACTTTTATCATCTGTTTTCTCATATTGTGATCTTGCGGTACATTCAATGTCTTGACCTACACGGCTGCAGCGTATCATGTTGCGAGATATTTTCTCGACGAGCAAGAGTTACGATCATGTGGTTACGGTCTACACTCAACTTGCCGATGGCGTTGATGGGACTCCACACCCGTTTGATTGTTTCATTGAGTATTATGAGGTATATATCAGTTTCGTTATTTATGCATGTGATTGCACTTTGATATATACATTGATGTCTTGTGTGTGCCAAAGATCTTGATCCGGGGATGGCATAGTAACACGGAGGCTTGACCGTCGAGGTCGGGTCGCTACACCTTTGCCTCTATCAAGTGGTATCGAGCGAGGTTGCTTTCGGTGAGATTTTACAATTTTTCGTAGATTAGATCGAGTCATTCTTCATACCTATAGTCCACGAAAAAGCCAAAAAAAACATTAGGGTTAGTTCATCATATCCAACCAATCGAGCCTTTGCATAATCTTTTAGGGTTTTGCTTTGTTGAATTTGCGGTTGCATCGTCGTGTCAAGTTCTTTGGTCTTAGAGTCTAGTCTTTTAGAGTTTGAGTTACGGTCATAAGTTGTCACGCCACTTGCTTTCATCATCCGTATCCATATACCACCACCAATCCGTATCCAAATACCACCACCAATCCGTATCCATATACCACCATCGCTACCATATACCACCACTGCTGCCATATTCCACCACCATATATCCACCACCAATCCGAGTTCCTTGCATATTAGTTTGTTTTCGAGATCCATCTAGTTTCCGATTCGTGTTTTCTTGCCGGAGTAGGTTTCGGAAAAAAAAAATTGGTCGAAAAAACCCTCCGTTTAGGCCCAAAATTTTCCGAAAACGCACTTGTTGAAAAAATTTCTGGCTATCCTATTTTTAGGTGTTTCTTAGCGTATTGAGACAGTCGCCATTATAGAAAGTTTTTTGACCCGTTTCTAGTTTTTGGGTCGGGCAAATAAAAAAAAATTTGGTCGAAAAAATTTCGTGCCCATCCTGTCGGTTTGACACGAGAAGAGTTTTGAGACACTCGCCATTATAGTGATTTTCGCAAAAAAAAAGAGCAGCAAAAAAAAAAAAGCGGAAATAAAATTATTCAGTGTGCTATTCCGTTGTTTCCGTGCAGCGCCGTGATTTTGTTAGTGTTCTAGGCTCGCGTCTCTAGCATGGCCTAGCCTAGGACCAAAGACCGATGCATCGTCGTTGGCGTTTATTCAACTTTGCATCTCTGAATTGATTATTCTTGACCCTTTTGCTACCATATTATAAGCCTTCCAGCTCCACATACATCTACATCATGCGTTTGACTCTCCACGGTAATCGCTCTATCAAGCTTTGAGAGTTTTGACTACATCGGTTTGCCGATCACCTTTCTTCTTGGGTAGAACTGGTAAGAATTTGAGATTTGCTTGCGGGTTGTGATTTATCCACCACACCACCACCACCACTTCCTAGTAGTCTGTTGAATCATATTCTTGTGTGTTTCTATTGCTGCTAACCATGGCAGGATCACAAGCCGACATGGTGTTGGGAGAACATGACAAACAAAGCGCTACATGATAAGTTTTAACAAATGATGAGTGGGCGGTGGAAGATGTGCTAAATAGATTTGAAGAGGCCATGGAGAAGATAGATGGCATTGAGAAGGCGTTGAAACAAAGCTCGATAACAAGTTTAATGAATTGCTCGCCGTCTACCACCACCACCACCGCGGCACCTAACACCTCTACTACAACAACAAGGACTACCTCCACATGTGAAACAGCCCTCCATGAGCTTCCGTGTCCCTCTTCAACTTTGGCCAAGCTCTTGGTGCTGCTGTTGATATACTGTGGCTCCTGCTGCTGCGGTGGGGAGGATGATTATGTGAGAGATTACGAGGATGAGGTTGATCAACATCGAACTACGTGCAACCACCAGCACCACAACCACCGGGTCGTCCACATGCAAATAATGGCAATGTTAGGGCTCCCCTTGAGTGCGAGATCATGACCATCTCCCTAAACTGAAATTGAATATTCCACCATTTGAGGGTAGATATGTTTCTGATATATATCTTACTTGGGAGTTAGAAAGCTGAACAACGATTTACATGTTTACAATATCACGAGGAGAGGCGTGTTCCTGCTGCTGTTTGTGCTTTCACTAGCTTTGCATGTGTTTGGTGGTCTGAACATTGTAGATTATATCCTGTTCAGCTACTTGGGCTGCTTTGAAAACTGCTATGCGTACTCGTTGGGTTCCACCATATTATCAGCGTGAATTACTTCAAAAATTGCAGCGCTTAAGACAAGGCAAAAATTCGGTGAAGAATATTATCAGGAATTACAAACTGGCTTGATTAGATGTGGTATTGTTGAGGAGAATGAAGCTATGCTTGCACATTTTACGGGTGGATTAAATAGAGAGATTCAGACCATTCTAGACTACAAGAATTATAATAATATCACTCGATTATTCCATCTTGCTTGTAAAGCTGAGCGTGAAGTCTTGAGGATCGGCAGGCGTTGCGCGAACTAACTTTTCTCGCAGGTCGACCTTCATCATGGACACCACGTGCATCATCTACTTCCACACGTTCTACTACACGGCACCTCCGTGGCTGCCACCTCAACCGTGATACAAGAAAGGGCACAACCACCACTATCGCCAAGAGCACACCGCTGGGCCTACACAGAGCTCTTCTTCTTCCATGGCGTCAGCAGGGCACACAAGTGATATTATTTGTCGTCGTTGTAAAGGAAGAGGACATTTTTGAGAGAATGCCAATCTCAGCATGTGATGATTGCTCACGAGGATGGTGGGTATGAGTCCGCTAGTGACTATGATGAAGAGACTTTGGCTCTTATTACACATGAAGAACACGGTGGAGATGATTACGATCATGAGGCGCAATACATGGCTCTTTGAAGATCTTGAGGTATGAATGTTTAGTTGCTCAACGTGTTTTGAGTGTGCAGGTTACACAAGCTGAGCAAAATCAGAGGCATAACTTGTTCCATACAAAGGAGTTGTGAAGGAGCGTTCTATTAGCGTCATCATAGATGGAGGAGCTGCAACAACTTGGCTAGCATGGATATGGTGGAAGCTTTTCTCACCACAAGACCACATCCACATCCTTACTACATCCAATGGTTCAACAACAGCGGCAAGGTTAAGGTAACACGTATTGTTCGTGTGTATTTTAGTATCTCTACATATGCTGAGTTGATTGTGATGTGGTACCTATGCAAGCATGTTCCTTATTACTTGGTAGACCATGGCAATTTGATAAAAATTCTGTACACCATGGTAGAAACAATCAGTATACTCTTGTTCACAAGGATAAAAATATTACTTTGCTTCCTATGTGATGTAGGGCGGAACCCTACGTGGACGATCTTTCACGCTTGGAGAGAATCCCTACGAGGAACACGAAGAACGAGCAGAAGAACACGAGGAAAAACACGGGGAGAACGAGATAGAGATCACTCAACCGACAAGAAAACGATCACACAAGTGCTAGATTATCAAACACATAGAGTGGCACACGATTCAAGGACAACAAAGGGTAGGATACAAGGGTAGCCGTTCTTCTCCATGAGGAGGTCTTGATGGGGTCCACCCTAGGAGGGGTCTTGAATCCGCTTGGGGATCTTCTCATGAAGGTCCTGATCTCGAAGGAGAAGTAGCCAAGTGGATGAGCAAAGGCTCTCACACGAAATATGAGCAAATCCAAAGCTAACCCTAGAAAGGATGAGGGAGCGTCTATTTATAGTCTAGGACCTCCAAGGGGTAAGTTAGAGCGAAAAGAGTACATGGGCCTCGGCCGAAGCGCTGCCTGACGCAGCAGTGGCGGTAATCTGTTGCTTCATGGCGGTAATGCCGCTTTCAGTGATAATACCGCTTGGTGGTGATAATACCGCTCTGGCCCGTTCGATTCTGGAGTGTGTCGGGTTTTGCGGAAGTAGGCGGATGGAGAGCGGTAGTACCGCTTGGCTCGGCTCAGTGGTAGTACCGCTTGGCTCGGCAGTAGTACTGCTTCATTTGGGCGGTAATACCGCTTGGCTTGCAGCGGTAGTACCGCTCCCTCTGGACTCTGCAGCTCCTCCTCTTGCTCTTCGTGTCCATCTTGGGCTGCAGCTTCTCCTAGGTTGGTTCCTTGGTACCTAAGCATGCACAACATTCGGATTGAGGTAGTAGCCATGTCTCGAGAGGGTCATATGATATTTCACTAAGGAGAGAAGTCACCTCGGTCTCGAGAGCTCGAGCTCGTGCTCTAGTCATGGGTCCTCTTGGCTCTTGATGAGGCGGTTGTGGATGCATGGGGATGATCGTGGGATGCTCGCATCATCTCCCCCCTTGGGAGAGATCCAACCTCGGATCAAAAGCTTCATCTCCATGGAAAGGTGCGAGGTCCTTGGCGTTGAAGATGTCGCTCACGTTGTACTTGTCGCGAGGTATGTCGATCTTGTAAGCGTTGTCGTTGTAGCGTGCTAGTACCTTGAAAGGTCCATCGGCTCGAGGAGAAGTTTGGACTTGCGTTCTTTGGGGAAGCGGTCCTTGCGAAGGTGTAGCCACACTAGATCACCAATGTTGAAGGCGATGGGTTGCTTGTTGGCGTTGAGCTTGTTTGCTTGGCGTTGTACTTGGCGCTCGATGGTGTGCCTTGTATCTTCGTGCATCTTCTTGATGTAGCTTGCTCGTTCACTTGCATCCATGTTAGTGCGCTCTTGGAGAGGAAGTGGTAGAATGTCCAATGGGGACAACGGGTTGAAACCGTGAAGCGACTTGAAGGGGACTTGCCGGTAGTTGAATGTCTTGCGATTGTAGGCGTACTTTCGGCGATGGGTAGACATGCTTCCCACTCCTTGATGTTCTTCTTGATCAAGACACGAAGTAGAGTGGATAGTGTGCGGTTCGTCACCTCCGTTTGGCCGTTGGTTTGAGGATGGTATGCCGAGGAGAACAAGAGCTTGATTCGAGCTTGGCACATAGGGTCTTCAAAAGTAACTCAAGAACTTGGCGTCACGATCGGAGCGATTGTCTTTGATGCGCCATGGAGTCGCAAGATTTCCCTACAAAGAGATTTGCAACATGTGAAGCATCGTCTATCTTGTTGCAAGGAATGAAATGTGCCATTTAGAAAATCTATCCACAACAACAAAGGCGGAATCCTTGCCATTTTGAGTCCTAGGCAAACCAAGTACAAAATCCATACTAATGTCTTCCCATGGTTGATATGGAATAGGAAGAGGCATATAAAGACCATGAGATTGAGCTTTAGACTTAGCTGCGACATGTGTAGCATCGGTTGGTGAAGCGTGAGGCGTGTGAACATCTTGGGCCAAAAGTAGTTGTTGGAGAGTGCGGCGAATGTCTTGTCGCGTCCAAAGTGTCCCATGAGGCCGCCTCCATGAGCCTCTTGCAAAAGGAGCAAGCGAAGAGAAGACTCGGAATGCAAAGTTTGTTAGCTCTCATAAGGTAACCATCCTTGATGTAATATTGTTCCCAAGGCGTATCGTCAAACACTTAGCATAAGGAGAAGCAAAAGATGGATCATGCTCATACAAGTCTTTTATATGCTCAAAACCAATAACATTCAACTCAAGTTGAGTGACAAGCATGTTTATCGTGAAAGCGTCGGCAACTACATTTTCTTTACCCTTAATGTACTTGATCACATAAGGAAAAGATTCAATGAATTCACTCCATTTGGCATGGCGCTTGTTCAATTTAGTTTGACCTTTGAGGTACTTAAGCGTTTCATGATCGGTATGGATGACAAACTCATGCGGTCTAAGGTAATGTTCCCAAACATGTAGCACGCACTAAAGCATACAATTCTTTGTCATATATGGGATAATTAAGTTGAGCACGGAGAGTTTTCACTAAAATAAGCAATGGCTCATTTTCTTGCATCAAAACTCCGCCAATTCGGTACCACTTGCATCACAATGAACCTCAAAAGTTTTGTCAAAATTGGGCAAAGCAAGAATCGAGCATGAGTAAGCAAAGACTTGAGCTCATCAAAAGCGGTTGATTGCAAAGTTCCCCAAACAAAGGAGTATTCTTCTTCTGAAAGCATGCAAAGGAGCGACAATTGTGCTAAAATCTTTCACAAGCGACGATAGAAACCCATAAGACCAAGAAAACTTCGCACTTGTTGCAAATTGGTTGGTTGGGGCCAAGTTTTAATTGCTTCAATTTTAGTTTCATCAACATGAACACCTTTTGAAGAGACAACAAATCCCTAAGAAAACCACTTTGTCAGCGCCAAAAGTGCATTTTTTCAAGTTTGCATAAAGGCTTTCCTTGCGAAGAGTTTGCAACACAGATTTAACATGGTTAATATGCTCTTTCATGGTTTTGCTAAACACAAGAATATCGATAGAGACAAAGGTGTCCCGATGTTTCGATGAGATGGTGGCTACCGTTTACGTGGAGAGTCGACCTTGACGATCCGACTACGATCGTGCGAGGCGTCGCGCCTTAGCAATCGCTAAACCAACTTCCGAGGGTTATTGACCCGCCGAGACACGATCAACGACTACGAGGGCCTGTTTCCTGCGAGCAAGCGAAGAACAAGCAAGCTGAGATTGCAATCTGGATATTGCGAATATAAGATGAAAGCTTTATTGATCAAGGTGGGGTTCTGTGGCGCCTTTATGCAGTCGTTGAACACAAGCGAAACGCGAAGTTGCAGCTATGGCGAACTTTTAATCTAAACAAAACCCAAGGTCTAAGCGGTGCCCTAAGGGCTGTATATATGGAGGAAGAGGGGGAATTTCGTGGCCCTTGGTGGAGGGTCGAAATCAACCCTAACTCTTGTTTCCCCACATACGGACTCTAAAACAGCCTATACTTAAGTATTTCGAAATTACATGGGCCTGGCCCAATAATAAGGTGACGAAGCACCTAGAATAGCCTCGGGACGACATTTATGAAGTAGCATCTTGTATATTTCGTCCAAGGCTTCATGCACCCATTATGGTGGCTTCAAAGTCCTGAAATCATCACTTGTAACTCCGTTCTTGTTCCCCTTGCGCATGGCATTATCTCCATGCTTGTTCTTGCTCAATGTCCATCCTTCTCCAAGCTAGGGCCTTCATTTGTAAGCAAAACAAATGTATCCAATTTAAGCAGCATCATATTCTCATGAACATTAGAATCATTACCAAGAAGCGAAAGTACGATAATTTAATTGGCGTCATGAGCTCTAGTAATTGGTCCGATATATGTAGCATGAGGGGCTGTGGGTGTAACAATGGTATTGATGTCCTCATCATCCTCCCTTCTTGAAATGAAGTCGTCCTCGGCGGAGCTCATATTCCTCACCCAAATAAGGCTTCAAATCTGCAATGTTAAAAGTGGGACTAACCCCAAAATCTGCGAGCAGCTCAAGTTTATATGCATTATCATTTATTTTCTCTAACACCTTAAATGGACCATCAGACGTGGCATTAGCTTTGATTTGCGCAAATTAGAAACCTATCCTTACATAAATGTAACCAAACAAGATCTCCAGTGCAAAGACAACATGTTTTCTACCCTTATCTCCAGCAAGTTTATATTTAGCATTCATACGCTCAATGTTTTCCTTAGTTATCTCATGCACTTTTAAAATCAATTCAACACGTTCTTTAGCATCAAAATTAACCTTCTCCGAAGATGGAAGAGGCAACAAATCAATAGGTGCACGAGGTAGGAAGCCATACACAATTTCAAAGGGCACATCTTAGTAGTAGAATGCAATGAGCGATTATAAGCAAATTCAATATGAGGCAAGCATTCTTCCCACATTTTCTTATTATTCTTCAAAACAGCCCTAAGCATAGTAGACAATGTTCTATTGACTACTTCAGTTTATCCATCAGTTTGGGGTGACAAGTAGTACTAAAAGCAGTTTAGTCCCCAACTTAGCCCATAAACATCTCCAAAAGTGGCTAAGAAATTTAGCCCCCACCCTCGCGACCTCGCCCCTCGCCGGAGCAGCCCTCCCATCGCCGTCTCCTTCCTGCCATCTCTGCCTCACGTCTGAGTAACTCCGTTTTCGTTTTCAGATTTATTTCCGTAACAGATTTAGTTCCGTTCTTGTTTAGCTTATAACTTTTGATCTAGAAGTCCAATGATGCTGATTCTTTTTGCGTTAGATCACAATTTTCTTGTAGTTTCAAAAATATATAATTTTTCTATGTTTGGATTTATAAAATTGAGTTAGATCAGATTTGAATTAAAGCTTGTTTTGCTTATTCGGGAGTTTAAAATAGATTTTATTTGATTCTTTTTTCTACTGATCACTAGTGATCATATTTACCGATGGTAAAACTTGAAATTGTTTGAGTATCTTAGCTTATTGTTTCATGTAAAACAAATTCTGTTTTAGTTCTATTGAATTATAGCTACTTCTTTTCTATAGTTGTTTTTAAATTATTTTATTTTATATTGAAAGTTTATGTTTGGTTTCTATTAGTTAAACAGTAGGTGTTCAACAAGTTTTATATTTATTTTATTTTGTTATCGTGAAATCAATTCAAGTTAAAATAACTTGCAATGGATTTCTCTCATTTTAACTCCCAATTGAAAATACTTTCAAAATAGCTTTATGAAAAAATACTTTATTTTCTTTTTCTTAACTAAATTTATATTTTATTCTCTGTTATTTTAGTGTTTTATTTTCCGTTAGACAAAACTATTTTGTGAATGTTGTGAAGACTCCCTAGTTTTATTTGAAGTTCCTTGGTTCTTATTAAGCTCTCTCTTTGTTTTGATTGTTAGTGTGAGTGCTTATGTGAATGATATGTTTGTTATATAGATTTCATCAGTGGCGAGTAGTCTATCAAGTTATTTCTTGAGCGATAATTCTTCTTCGACATCACGAGCAAGTTCACTTTGACCATGCTTTCTTACCTATGTTTTTTGCATTTAGTGGCACCTTTGCAACCACCCCTCGATAGTGTTATTGAAATTCTTGTACTTGAGTAGTATGCATGAGGTAAACCCATCACCCTGTTACCAAGCCGGGGCGTTATTTTATTCTAATGCTACTGCTGTAGTAGGCGGGGTTTGGTATGAGTGTTCGAGTGGTGTGAAGGACTCTCGTCAATGGCGACAACTCCATGATGGAATCTGCAGGTGCATCTTCAAGACCTCAAGACTTCAAGACTCGAGACAAAATTCAATACACACTCTTTGGGTGAAGGGCGGTGTGGGCACCTGGAGAAACCAGATGGTTGGCGGGATGCATGGAAGCGCCATGACATCTTGGAAGCTTCACCCGACTCAAAGGCGGAAGAATACTTCATGGGAAGCTTACATGCACCGCAAGTCATTATGGGCTCGGCTTGGTTGAACTTAGTTGTGACTCTGGTTTGGACGGTACTAGCAGAGATGTAGAACTACGGTAGGATGGGTTGAGTGGGACGTGGTCGGAGGAACCCTTTGGAAGACCATGTTTGGTCATCTTGTTCTCAAACACTCGAAGTGCGAGAGCGTAAAGAGAGGATCGAATCTTGCGGTAAAGTGTACAAACCTCTGCGGAGGTTATAACCTAATCGATTAGCCGTGTCCCGATTCACGGACAATTTGAGCCTCTGACTTGGATCTATTTGGAACTCTCAACACGGATGATAACAATTGTGGGCAACATATGATGAATTTTGGGCTATGAGACATCGGTTGGCGGAACCATGTCATGATAGAAAACTCCTAATACAGACTTCATTCTATTCCTTTGATGTAGGTAAAATAAAATCAGCTTTTACATAAACAAAACTCGAGATCTGAGCCATAAAGCCATATTGCATATAGTATACTTTTATCTGTTTTCTCATATTGTGATCTTGTCGAATTTTCAATGTATGCCTACCTACGACTGCAACGTATCATGTTGCAGATATTTTCTCGACGAGTAAGAGTTACGATACGAGTTCGGTCTACACTCAACTTGCCGATGGCGTTGATGGGACTCCACACCCGTTTGATTGTTTCATTGAGTATTATGAGGTATATATCAGTTTCGTTATTTATGCATGTGATTGCACTGATATATACATTGATGTCTTGTGTGTGCCGTATCTTGATCGAGGATGGCATAGTAACACGAGAGGCTTGACCGTCGAGGTCGATCGCTCTGAAATGGTATCGAGCACATGTTGGCGTAAACGTGACCCTAGAAAATGACTTAGTAATATGAAGACCCCAATAGGAATGACCTTTGTTTTGTACTACTCTCGTAACACCTCATTCCTTTTCTTGAACCTTCCTTATCTCAAACTATAGATGGAAGCTACATTCGAACAAAGAGAGAACACTAAGAAGATTCTTGGAGGCCCCTTCCTTGTGGAGCTAGTCAGGCTCTTTGAAGTTCCGATACACGAGATCAAGGCAACTAAGAGCGTCCGGATCATGAGTCAAGACCCAAGTTTTTGGTGGTAAGAAGCCCCAAGACTGCATACATCAACCGGAACTATAAATGGTGGCGTGATATGGGCATCAACATCGTCCATGATGCTATTACTGCGTTTATGCTATCGTCATCGTGCACTAAACTCACACTTCTTTGGAAGGATTGGATGGCAGAAGTTTGATGGAGCAACTATTGCCTTGTGGGCGCAAAGATGAAGTTCTCCCCACTTTTAGTGTACAATCGGGATCAGGAGCGATCGTCAGAATCTTGAGATGGACCTCCTGGCCACAGCCGACAATGAAGCACTACGAGAAGTCAAGACTCGGAGGCGAAGGTAAACAAAGCTGGAGGAGACCTCGAGATCTCGAGATCGTCGGGAACGAAAACAGCAGGACCATGTCTCATGCAAAGGGCGTTGAAATCCGAAGCTCAAGGAACAACCGGGACATGGATCACAAGAAACTCAGTCGACGGGGAAAATCTAGCGAGAAAAGCTGGAGGAGATCAAGTCCACAGAACAAGCCCGGTGGGACAATGACCAAGTTCCTAATAAATTAGCTTAGTAGTATCCCACCATGAGAGAAATAAAGATGAGCAACCCGCGATTTAAGTATCAACCATACCAAAATTATGTGGTGGCGTCTTAGTATTGATTGAATAAATGAATGCTTGGTTGCTATTATTTGTGTGTTTATTGAATGGTTGGATAGATCTCGATATTGGGTTTGTATTTATTTCAACCATGAGGGGAAAATTACGGAAGAATGGTAGAAGGCCTTCATAGAACAACGAGAATTGGAAACTCCGAGCATTGAAGACACGAAGAAATGAGGACTTAGAAGCGAAACCATAGTAAAGCGGCCCATACAAGCGATAATTTTGTTGATGAGTGGGTAATTGCCTTCTCTTTCTATCTCAACCAGACCCGAAATCTTGAACCCATGGACAACGAACAAACCTTCGGAGACAATTGCAACTTCCCATGGAGATACATCCCTTGTTACGAGCACTCCTCTTATCCTACACATGCAGATGACAACCCTTTATGAGTCTTTCCTTAAGGGCCTGAAGCGATCATGACCACGACAAGTGATCATGATTACAGAAGATCTTGAAGGACATGATGAAGCATATTCACCTTGAAGGAGATCACGGTCTACAAGGCCACCTTCATGCAAAGGGGTGGAACTTTGGTATGTGAGTACACCTCCACCGTTTGAAAGGAGTTTGCCCAAAGAGGATGGGGCATTACTTTTCATCTCCGCGTGTGCCACAAGCCTTTCTTGATGCGTTAGAAGCAGCCATGGAAGCCATCGCCGGATCGAATACTTGAAGCAAGACTCCGTTATACCGGAATACCTAAGCGAAGTGCATGCGGAGATGATGAAGGTGAAGCTCAAGACCACCATGATGAAACGAAGATTGAAGATTTCAAGGCTCATGGCACAATTCGGTGGGAATGAAGAATCCTCGAGGAGGATAAATAAATAAAGTGGAAGTAATGTCGATACATACCAAATCATGTGGGTGGCAGCATTTGTAACAAGTACTTTTGGAATTTGGATTCTGAAAATGGTTAAGGATGTAATGAAAGATTGATATGAGATTATCATGTAGCGCTTTGTTTGTCATGTTCTCCCGGTCGGTCTTCGCTGATCCTGCCATGGTTAGCACAATAAAACACACAAGAATATGATTGACAGGACTACTAGGAAGTGGTGGTGGTGGTGTGGTGGGCGATCACAAATCCGTCAAGCAAATCTCAAATTCTTACAGTTCTTACCCGGCGGTGATCGGCAACGATGTAGTCAAAACTCTCAAAGCTTGGATAGGCGATTACGGGGAGAGTCAAGCATACGATGTAGATGTATATGAAGCTGGGAAGGCTTATAATATGGTAGCAAAAATTACAATAATCAATTCGAGATGCAAAGTTGAATAAGCGCTCATGATGTCTGTGCTTGGTCCTAGGCTGAACCGTGCTAGAGGCGAGCCTAGAACACTAACAAAATCACGGTAGCTGCGGAAACAACGGAAAAGCACACTCTGGAATTTTTTTGCTCTTTTTTTTTTGCTCTTTTTTTTTTGCTGCTCTTTTTTTTTTTTCGAAAAATCACTATAATGGAGTGTCTCAAAACTCTTCCCAGGTCAATGACGGGATGGGCACGAAATTTTTCGACCAAAAAAATTTTTTTTATTTGCCGGACCAAAAGGAAGCAGGTCAAAAAAACTTTCTATCTTGTCTCAATCCATAGAAACACCTAAAAATAGGGTAGCGAAATTTTTTGACAAATCGTTTTGGAAAATTTTGGGCCTAAGCGGTGGTTTCAGACTCTTTTTTTTTTTCGAAACCTACTCGGCAAGAAACACGAATCGGAAACTAGATGGATCTCGAAAACAAACCTAATATGAAAAAACTTCGGATTGGTGGTGGATATATGGTGGTGGTATATGGCGGTGGTGGTATATGGTAGCGGTGGTGGTATATGGATACGGTTGGTGGTGGTATATGGATCGATTGAGGCGGTGGCGGAAAAGCAATGGTGGTAGATGGCAAGCGATGATGATGGTGCGGCGGCGTGACAACTTATGAGAACTCGAAACTCTAAAGACTAGACTCTAAGACCGCAACTTGACACGGCGATGCAACAAATTCAACAAAGCAAAAACCCTAAAAAGATTATGCAAAGGCTCAGTTGGTTCGGATATGATGAACTAACCTAATTTTTTTGTGGCTTTTTATGGACAATAGGTATGAAGAACGACTCGATCTAAACTAGCGGAAAATCTCACACAACACGGAACTCGATACCATTGATAGAGGCAAAGGTGTCCGATGTTTCGATGAGATGGTGGCTATCGTTTAGTGAGTCGACCTTGGCGATCGCTACGATCGTCGGAGGCGTCGGCGCCTTAGCAATCGCTAAACCAACTTCGAGGGTTATTGACCCGCGAACCGATCAACGACCACGAGGGCTGTTTCCTGGAGCAAGCGAAGAACAAGCAAGAAAGCTGAGATTGCAATCTGAATATTGCGAATATAAGATGAAAGCTTTATTGATCAAGGTGGGGTTACTGGCGCCTTATGCAGTCGTTGAACACAAGCGAAATGCGAAGTTGCAGCTATGGCGAACTTTTAATCTAAACAAAACCCAAGGTCTAGCGGTGCCCTAAGGGCTGTTATATGGAGGAAGAGGAATTTCGTGGCCCTTGGTGGAGGTCGAAATCAACCCTAACTCTTGTTTCCCCACACACGGACTCTAAAACAGCCTATACTTAAGTATTTCGAAATTACATGGGCCTGGCCCAATAATAAGGTTGAGCACCTAGAATAGCCTGGGGCGACATTTATGAAGTAGCATCTTGTATATTTCGTCCAAGGCTTCATGCACCCATTATGGTGGCCAAAGTCCTGAAATCATCACTTGTAACTCGTTCTTGTTCCCCTTAGCATGGCATTATCTCCATGCTTGTTCTTGCTCAATGTCCATCCTTCTCCAAGCTAGGGCCTTCATTTGTAAGCAAAACAAATGTATCCAATTTAGGCACATCATATTCTCATGAACATTAGAATCATTACCAAAAGCGAAAGTCACGATAATTTAATTGGCGTCTTGGAGCTCTAGTAATTGGTCCGTATATGTAGCATGGGGCCTGTGGGTGTAACAATGGTATTGATGTCCTCATCAATATCATCAAAGTAAACCCAAACAAAGACTCCAATATAAGGAGCACATGATGCATAAGGCGTACAAAATCAAGGAGCTTAGAAAGACCCATAGGCATCACTAACCACTCATATAAACCAAATTTGGTTTTGAAAGCAGTTTTCCATTCATCACCCTCTTGTATCGTTTTGATAATAGCCACTTTTAAGATCAATTTTGAGAAAAAGTTGGCTCCACTAAGTTCATCAAGCATGTCATCTAAGCGAGAATGGGATGCCTATATCGAGCAGTAATAGCATTGATAGGTCTACAATGGAACACGCGGAAACTTCCATCGGGCTTAAACAAGAATAAAGCAGCACAAGGCTTAGGCTTTCCGTACATGACCGTTGTCGATGAGTTGTTGTACTTGTTGAATCTCCTTGGTTTCTTCGGATTGACTCGGTATGGAGCTTTGTTTGGTAGCGGCGCTCGGGGATGAGTCGATTCGATGCTCAATGCCTCGAAAGGAGGTAGACCGGAGGTAGCTCATCGGAAAACATCTTGAAATTCCTGCAAAGAGATTGAAACACCAAAGGTAGCTCGTGAATGGTGTTAGTTTTGGTTCTCCATCCTTGCACACAAGGACAAAGTGCATCACACTCGATGGGTGCTCACACTTCTCTCATCTCATTTTTGGTGGCAAATAGAATGAGGTTTTTCTCTCTGGAAGAGTCTCTCAAATTTGGCTTGTGGCTCTCACTCACTTTTGGGTGGATCACTTTCTCCTCTTTTCTCTATGATGTGTGGCTTGCTTGTCGGCTATCACTTGACTAGGAGACATAGGTGTAGCATACTCCTTCCTTTCATCTTGAAGCTATAGTGATTGGTTGGCCCATTGTGTATGACTCCGGTCAATTGCCATGAGTGGACCAAGAAGGAGGTGTAACAGCGGTCATTGGGACCACATCACACTCCAAAGTGTCTTCATAAGCACCAATTTTGAAGGAGACTTGGACCGTATGTTCGACTTCGTATAGTCTTAGGAGTCCTTAGCCATTGAACCTTGTAGGGGTGTGGGTGCTTCCTCTTGACCAATTGTAGCTTGGAGCATAGTTCTTCACTTGCCAAGTTGTGCAACTACCTCCATCGATGATGACCTTGATGGACCGTCCATTGATGCGGCTTTTGTGTGGAAGATGTGGCATCGTTGGTCTTCTTCTTGTTGATGTTGAAGAGTCAAGACCTTGGAGACAAGCGAGGCGGGCTCGAATCCTCATCACAAAAGACTTGATCATCTTCATCTTCATTCACTTGCGGTGCATGGCCACTTGCTCAAGGGCTTCCATTTCCTCTTCACTCATAGAGTCATATGTGCCATCGTCGTTGAGGATCATGAGTGCGCTTGTTGGTGCATTCATTATGACTTGTGGCCTCGGCCCGCCATAGTGAAACACTTGAAGGAGCTTGTCTTGATAGTCTCATCGGTGAGAGTAGAGGATGAAGCCTGACTTGAGGTTGCTTGTAGTAGGAGGAGCGACTTGAACTTGTCGATGTCTTCTTGTAACTTGACTT
This sequence comes from Aegilops longissima, assembly GCA_021605205.1. Lineage (NCBI taxonomy): Eukaryota > Viridiplantae > Streptophyta > Magnoliopsida > Poales > Poaceae > Aegilops > Aegilops longissima. Next base: position 30,444 of record JAHIAM010006924.1, read on the forward strand.
CGTCGTTTCTTGAAGGAAGCTTGGTTGGTGTAGATGTTGGAGGTCGTTGAAGCTTGATTGTTGGGAAGCCGTGGGTCTTGGATGAGTACTTGGTATTTGAAGTCATCTTGCACTTGGCGTTCCGCCTTTGTAGCTTGATGCAGGCTCAATGAGGTTGAGTATGGTTGGAAGTCGGATCTTCTTGATGGGATGATTGAGTCCATTCAAGAAACATGCCATAGTTGCTCATCATCTTCCTTGACATTGGCTCTCGAATCATGGCTCTCCATCTCCTTGTAGTATTCTTCAACGCTCTTTGTTCCTTGCTTGAGTAGTTGGGTTTCTTGAAGAAGGTCGTGATTTGTAGTAGGTTGGCACAAAGCGTGCTGCATGACATCCTTCATTTGAGCCAAGTGGTGATTGGGGTTTCACCTCTTGCTTGTCATCGCTCAATGATTTGTTCCCACCATATGAGCACATAATCTTGGAACTCAAGTGATGCCATAGATTTTCTTAGCTTCATCGTGGTTATTACAAAGCGGAAGATTTTGTCAACCTTCAATGCCAATGAGAGGTAGTCTTGAGGTCATTGCTTCCATTGAACTTTGGCATGGTGAATTTTAGCTTGCTTGTGCGTTGCTCTTCATTGTGTTGTTGGCGATGTTGATGATGGCGTCCTTGGCGTGGAATGTACTAAATCTTCATGTTGCTCTTAGCGCGGAGGAAGACCATGATCAACTTGCCCTTGTTGAACTTGAGTTGGGGTGGAGCTTGTGAGCTTGTGGAGGAGCTTGAGAACTTGGCGTTGTACATGAGTTGGTAGTTCCTCTCTTGGATTTCTTCGAAGGGCTTCCTCTTGATTGCCGTTCGCGATTGCGGTTGGCGAAGGCTCTATTGATTCTTGAAGGGCGCGGTGCGCCTCAAGGCTTAAACTTCCGCGTTGTTGTTGTTGAAGAGCGTTGAGCCTTGGCGTCTTGTTAAATCTTAGTGACGGCTGCTCTTTCTTCTCCTCTTGTTGGCGGCGAAGCGTTGCTCGTTCTTGAAGCAGAGCAAAAGCCTCTTGGTTTGATTGAGGGGCGAGAACTTGATCATCAACTTGCTCTTGAATGCTTGTCATGTAGCGGGTTGCGAGATGCATAGCGGTCTTGGTAGCTCGTCGAAGAGTGTTCGATGTGTTGTGCTAGAGTCGTAGAATGTGCCGTTGAATGTCGACTCGGCGGCTCCGTCTTGATGATGAAAAGTGGAATGATGATGCATCAGCAGCGGATCTCGTCCATTCATGCATCATTCTCTTCCTTGAGCCTCGAACTTGTTGAAAGAGTCTCTTATGCGTTGCTCGGAGAGTCGCCAAGTCGATTGGCGAGGTTGTCGATCGGTCGCTCATTGCTTGTTGTTCTTGGTGCATTTTCGTTTGTACGCAAGAGGTGGCTCTTGGTGACGTGGAGGACATGTGATCGTCTTGCTCGATGAAGAGTGGGTTGGTAGAAGAACTTGGCCTATCCATCATTCCAAACAAGATTTGAGTGGTAGAGCGGAAAAGAACTTATAATGTACCTTTGACCGATGTTGAAAATGAATCAAGTTCCTCAAATACGGACAATGAAATAGCACTCTTGGTACCGATTCTTGTCGGTTCTCACACCTACACAAATAAAGCTTATGGTGGAGCTCAGTTGGGATGGTGGCACAAAATTTGATGCAATTGTAAGTGAGACTCAATAAAGTTGAAAAAATTACAAATTATGCAAATGTAACAAGTAGACCAAGCAAGTAGTGGTACGGAAACACACACACAAATAGATAAGTGGGATTATGCAGACAAAGTGAGCCAAATGTGAAACCACGAGAATGCTCTTGTTGCACAATACTAGAGGCGCTGTACGATTGCACAAAAGGCGGATCATGCGAACTTGTGCACAACCTATTGAGCAAAATGCAGCGATCTCTATCCCAAGTTGCTATATGTATGATATTTGATTGCAATGATCCAAGATGATGGATATGACAATCTTAATGTTGTATGATGCTTTGGTTCTTGCTTATAAGCTCTTTGCTTATCTTTCCTCTTTGCTTAAAAGCTTGGGTGGCTCTTTCACTTTTGAGCTCTTTTCTTATACAAACTTCATGAACCAAGATAGTAATTGTGTATGCTATGACAACATTGTGACACACAAGTTGATCTCAAGATATGCACCACTTTGGTATGCTATGTATGCTATGGAGTATGATCACTAAGGTGCACAAGTCACGCTTGGTAATACTCAATGCTAGTCTCGATGGGTAAGCAACGCAAAAGTAAGGCTATGAGGTTATCAATGCAATTATGAGAGATGACAAAGATGTCGCCGAGGTTACCGCCCTTTACGATGATGAGTCCTTGGCGAAGATGAGTGGTGGTGATGTTGACGCCGAACCGCACTCTATATAGCCGAAACACAATAGGACACGGAACCACAACTCAAATTCTCAAAGACCAAAAGCGAAAATGTGGTAGCGGAAAGTGGAGGTGGTATAGCGGATGATGTGGTTTAAGCCCTAGGCAAAGATGCCGATGTTCGGAAAATTTGATGGTGTCAAAAGGTGGTGAAACCAAGGTGAGGACTTCGCACGCCGATAGCTTCAAACGAGCCAAAGAACACTCAAATCGGAGTTCGGAGGAAAAGTTATGATGAAAATGGTGAAAGCTCGGAAGGTCGAATCTGGCAGTGCGGTAGTACCGCTTAGGTAGGGCGTGTTGATGAGGACATGACTACCTTGGATGAGACCAAAATATTGCATACATGCATATTTCTCAGGTGATTTCTAGTGCAAACTATTCAATAATATATTTATGTTATCCAGACAAAAATACTTCACAAACTTTTGTGCCATGTCTAATTGCAGGTGTATGGGACATTTGTACAATCCACATATGAAGATAAGGGAGAAAGAGATGTTTACCTGCTGTTCAAAAAGTTCTCTCACGTCACTTTTGGCCCAAGAGAAGATAGAGTCCAAGTCTCTACGTTCTGACTCAGATTCGACTGCACAGACATACCTGACTAAAAACGTCTATAACTTTTTCATACGGACTCCAAATTGGTTGATTCTTTTTTGTTGGAAAATAGATTTCGTGCATTTTCCAACCCAATTGAATCACCTTAAATCCGTCCAGAGCGTTGAGTTATAGACGAAACAATCTGATGATGCAGCAGAATCCGAGTCAAACTACAAGTCCAAAGGTGTTACGTCACCTCCGCTTGGGCCCATTGGCCTTGTACGACCTAGGGTTAGTTTTAGGCTGCCTTGGGACGTCCTCCCACCTCCTTGGCCGCCACCCCTTGCTCCTATATAAGTAGATCCATCTAGTAGCTTTTTCCTTGGGATTTGTTTAGTTAAAAGTTAGCCATTGCAACTTGCGTACTTCGCTTGTGTCCAACGACCGACTAAGACCGCCTACGGATCCCCACCATTATCAATACTTCTATATATTCGCAATATTCAGATTGCTTTATCATATTCTTGCTTGTTCTTCGATTGCTTGCAGGAATAGACCTTCGTGGTCGGTTGATCGTGCTCCAAGTGGTCAATAACCTCTCGAGTTGGTTTAGCGATTGCTAAGGCGCAACGTCAGGCACGCTTGTAGTCGGATCGCAAAGTCGCTCCACCAAATCGATAGTTATCACCTCATTAAAAGATCGGACACCTCGCTCTATCAAAGTCGATTCTCCAAAGCGAAAACCAACATCTCATCGAAGACGGACACCTTTGCCTTTATCAAGTGGTATCAGTTTTCAGGTTGCTCGGTGAGAATTTCCAATTATCCCTAGATTAGATTTATTTTCTTACCTATTGTCCAAGAAAAGCCACAAAAAGTTAGATCTATTCATCCTTTGTCCAAGCCACCGAGCCTTTGCAGTTTTTTCATTGTTTGCATTATTGAATTATCGGTTGCATCGTCGTGTCGAGTTGCTGGTCTTAGTGTCTAGTTCGCTTAGAGTTTCGAGTTCTGTTCACATTAGTCACGCCGCTGCATCGTTATCCCTTCCGCTGACCACCATCCATCCATCAATTTCACCACGTACCCACCGCTCATTGTCATAACCATAGTTGAGATCGTCACATCTTCACTTGATCCAATCTGCATCTTATCTAGTTTGTTTGGAAAGAGGGAGAGAA
>JAHIAM010006925.1:0-25991 GCA_021605205.1 Aegilops longissima
AACCAAAGGTATATTTGATATACATGTAATTGATGGCCTTACGATTTTCGTAGTAACTCCGGGTATTTGATACGGTGTCGTTGCTCATATTTGTAACTCACGGCGGGGCTCGGAATAGCGGAGGCTGGCGAAGGGCGAGGTGACGATCTTGGCGTCGGGAATGGTTCAGTCGATGTGATGGCGTACCCTACCTCTTCATTTACCCGGGATTAGTTATAAACCTTAATAATTGTTATTTGGTGCCAAGTTTGAGCATGAATATTGTATCGGATCTCGTTTAATGCAGATGGCTACTCATTAAATCAGAATAATGGTTGTTCTATTTATATGAGAATATGTTTTATGGTCATGCTCCGATGGTCAATGGTTTATTCTTAATGAATCTCGGCGTATTACACATGTTCATAGCGTGAATACCAAAAGATGTAAAGTTGATAGCGATAGTCCCACTTTGTACTGTTGGTCACATTGGTGTCAAGCGCATGAAGAAGCTCCATCTGATGGACTTTTGGGTCTCTTGATTATGAATCATTTGAAATGGAACCATGCCTCATTCCAAATTTCTCGGAACAATGGGCGACAACCAACTTTGGAAATCATACATACCGATGTGTCGGTCCAATGGCGTTGAGGCTCGGAGGATATCGTTATGTTCTCACTCTCACAGATGACTTGAGTAGATATGGGTATGTCTACTTGATGAAACAAAATCGAGACCTTTGAAAATTTCAAGGAATTTCAGAATGAAGTAGAGAATCAGCGTGACGAAAGATAAAATTCTTGCGATCGGATCGTGGAGAAATATTTAAGTCAAATTTGGTACACACTTAAGAAAATGTGGAATCGTTTCACAACTGCCCTGGAACACCTCGGTGGTGTGTCGAGCGTAAATGTCCACTCTATTGGATATGTGCGGTCTATGATGTCTCTTCTTGATTTACCGCTATCATTTTGGGGATCGCTCTAGAGACAGCTACATTCACTTTAAATAGGGCACCGTCTAAGTCCGTTGAGGCGACACCGTATGAATTATGGTTTGGGAAGAAACCTAAGCGTCGTTTCTAAAAGTTTGGGATCGATGATCTTATGTCAAAACTTCTTTGAAAAGCTCGAACCCAAGTCGGAAAAATCGTCTTCATAGGATACCCTAAGGAAACCGTGGGGTATACCTTCTACTAGATCCGAGGCAAGATCTTTGTTGCCAAAGCGGATCCTTTACGGAAAAAGTTTCTCTCGAAAGAAGTAAGTGGGAGGAAAGTAGAACTTCGATGAAGTACCCTCTTGAGCAGGATAGTAGTGCAGCTCAGGAAAATGTTCTGTGATGCCTGTGAAGAGGAAATTCATGATGATGATCAAGGTACCGGATCAAGTTGCTCTTGAACCGTTAGGTCCACTAGGACCGTTCCGCACAGTGATACGGCAACCTGTCTTGGAAATCATGTTGTTAGACATTGAACCCGAACTATGAAGAAAGCGGCGGGCCAGATTCAACAAATGGCTAGAAGCCATGAAGTCCGAGATAGAATCCATGTATGAAAACAAAGTGTGGACTTTGGTGACTTGCCCGATGATCGTGACGATAGAAAACAAATGGATCTTTAAGAGAAGGCGGACGCGGATGGTAATGTCACCATCTATAAAGCTCGACTTGTCGCTAAAGTTATCGGCAAGTTCAAGGGATTGACTACGATGAGACTTTCTCTCCGTGGCGAAGCTTAAGTCCGTCGAATCATGTTAGCAATTGCATACTATGATTATGAGATATGGCAGATGGGCGTCAAAACAGCGTTCCTTAACGGATATCTTAAGGAAGAGATGTATATGATGCGATCGGAGGTTTTTATCGATCCTAAAGCTAACAAAGTATGCAAGCCAACGATCCATTTATGGGCTGGTACAAGCATCTCGGAGTTGGAACATTAGCTTTGATGAGATGATCAAGCGTTTGGGTTATCTTGGACTTATGGAGCCTGCGTTTACAAGAAAGTGAGTGGGAGCTCTGTGGCATTTCTCATATTATATGTAGATGACATACTTAGGGAAATGATATAGAATTCTTGGACAGCATTAAGGCCTACTTGAATAAGTGTTTTTCAATGAAGGACCTTGGAGAGCTGCTTATATATTAGGCATCAAGATCTATAGAGATAGATCGAGGCGCCTCATAGGTCTTTCACAAAGCACATACCTTGATAAGATTTTGAAGAAGTTTAAAATGGATCAGTCAAGAAGGGGTTCTTGCACGTGTTGCAAGGTGTGATTGAGCTCAGCTCAATGCCGACCACGACAAAAGATAAAGAAGAGATGAGTGTCATCCCTATGCCTCAACCATAGGATCTATTATGTATGCCATGCTGTACGGACCTGATGTAAACCTTGCCGTAAGTTTGGTAGGAAGGTACCAAAGTAATCTGACAAGGAACATTTGGACAGCGGTCAAGAATATCTGAAGTACACGAAAGGACAAAGTACATGTTTCTCGTTTATGGAGGTGAAAAGAGCTCATAAATAGCAGGTTTATCGGCCTTAAGCGACACAGAGTCTGAGATGACTCTAAGTCACAAACCCGGATCGTGTATATGTTGAATGGTGGAAGCGATGGCTGGTGCAGCTGCAAGCGAGCGTCGTGGCGGGATCTACATGTGAGGCGGAGTACATGGCAGCCTCGGAGGCAGCGCATGAACAATTTGGGTGAAGGAGTTCATCACCGACCTAGGAGTCATACCCAATGCGTCGGGGCCGATCAAACTCTTCTGTGACAACTTTGGAGCTATTGCACTTGCCAAGGAGCCAGGTTTCACAAGAAGACCAGCACATCAAGCGTCACTTCAACTCCATCCGTTAAGCGTTAGGGATGGAACATAGAAATTTACAAAGTACATACGGATCTGATATCGCGAGATCCGTTGACTAAACTTTCTCTCGCGAGCAAAACATGATCAACACGGAACTCTATGGGTGTTCGATTCATCACAATGTAACTAGATTATTGACTCTAGTGCAAGTGGGAGACTGTTGGAAATATGCCTAGAGGCAATAATAAAGATGTTATTATTATATTTCTTTGTTCATGATGATTGTCTTATTATTCTGCTAGCTGTATTATCAGGAAATCGTGATACGTGTGAATACATAGACCATAACATGTCCCTAGTGAGCCTCTAGTTGACTAGCTCGTTGGTCAACAGATAGTCATGGTTTCGACTATGGACATTGGATGTCATTGACAATGGGATCACATCATTAGGAGAATGATGTGATGGACAAGACAATCCTAAGCATAGCACATCGTGTAGTTCGTTTGCTAGAGCTTTTCCAATGTCAAGAATCTCTTCCTTAGACCATGAGATCGTGTAACTCCGGATACCGTAGAATGCTTTGGGTGTACAAAGCGTCACTGCGTAAGCGGGTGACTATAAAGGTGCACTACGGTATCTCAAAGTGTTTGGTTGACACGGATCGAGGCTGGGATTTGTCACTCCGTGTAATGGAGAGGTATCTCTGGGCCACTGGTAATGCATCATCATAATGAGCTCAAAGTGACTAAGTGGTTAGTCAGGGATCATGCATTACAGTGCGAGTAAAGTGACTTGGTGTTGAGGCTGAACAAGGTATTGGGATCTAGGCGGTCGAGTCTCGGGCAAAATAACGTACCGATTGACAAAGGAATTGTCTGAGGTTTGATTGAATCCTCGACATACGTGGTTCATCGATGAGATCATCGAGGAGTATGTAGGGACAATGGGTATCGGATCCGCTGTTGGTTATTGACCGGAGAGCATCTCGGCCATGTCGCATATCTCCGAACCGTAGGTCTACATAAGGTTCGGTGGCGCTAGGGTTGTAGAGATATTAGTATGCAGTAACCCGAAGTTGTTGAGTCCGGATGAGATCCCGGACGTCACGAGGAGTTCGGAATGGTCGGAGGTAAATTTATATAGGAAGTCAGTTTTGACCACGGGGAAAGTTTTGGGGTCAGTGTTATCTGGGACCACCGGAAGGTGAGGGTCCACGAGTGGAGCCACCTATCGGAGGCCCCATGGGATGGTGGCGTGGGAACCAGCCTGGTGGTGATGCGCCTACCAAGGGCCCAAGGCGCCTGGGTTGGGGACCGTTGCCCCGAGGGCTGCGCTACTGGTTGGAAACCCTGGGGGCGTTGCCCCAGGGCTTCTGGTTTGGAAACCCTAAGGGCCGTTGCGGGGCGCCGCCCCCCATCTAGATGGGATCTCCAAGGGGCATGCGCCCCTAGCTATATATAGTGGAGGGAGGAAGGGCAGAGCCACGCATCTTGGCACCTCCCTTCCCCTTGCTACACCTCCTCCTCCCATGAGGCGCTTGGCGAAGCCTGCTGGGATCCTGCTGCATCCACCTGCGTCGTCGTGCTGGATCTTCATCAACCTCTCCTTCCCCCTTGCTGGATCAAGAAGGAGGAGGCGTCCATGACCGTCGTGTGTTGAGCAGCGGAGGTGCCGTCTGATTCGGCGCTAGGATCTCCGGTGATTGGATCACGCCGTGTACCTACCTCAACCCCCATTCTTTTGAGCAGCTTCGCTTCGCGATCTACAAAGTGGTATGTAGATGCATCTCCATGACTTCGTTGTAGATGAACTCATAGATGGATCTTGGTGAAACCGTGGAAAAATTTTAATTTTATAGCGTTACCCAACAAAAAGTCATGGGTATCCGGACATACGGTCTCATGAGAGCTTGGCCCTTGAGGCCCTCCTCCTCGCCCGTCGTCGGCGTTGGCGACGTCGGGAGGGTTCTTCCTTCTTGGACCCTCGGCCTTCCCGGTTGGCGGCCTTCCTTTCTTCTCTCCCTCGCTGGGGGGCTTCTTTCCTCCTCCTCGTTTTCACGGGAGATTCCTTCAGAGCGTCGAGATGATGATTGAGCAACACAGGGCCGGGCACTCTTTGAGTTCCGTGGCCTTCTTCTTGGCCCTCTTCTCGGCACGTGGGATGCGGAACCAACCTTCCCAGTCAGCGTCCGTTGGAATCTTACGGCAGGGGCGGACGGTTAACCTGCTCGGGCGTACTCAGCCATCTGTCAAGGCAAGGGAGCTTAGATCCGCATAGAATTAAACTATGAAAAACAGAGTCCGTAAGGCAAAAATACTTACCTCGGTAGCTTGGCTGCTGAGAGCTAAAACCGCGATCTTTGGTAGCGGATGATGGAACCTCGGCCTTGAGCAGCACCTTGAGGCATCTTAAATGCGTGGTGTCGAAAAGCCTCTTCGAGTTTGGTCTTTGTCTTTGGATCGAACTCCACAACGAAGGCCCATTGTTGGCATGGGAGGATCCAGCGGATGAGCATAACACAGACTACATTGACAAGCACTGAATTCTTGTTCACGGGGTTTGCATGAGTTTTGGAGTCGGTCAGCTCTTAGGATTACCCGATAGACGGGTCTCTTTCCAAGAGGTGAGCAGTGGGGAAACCAGATCTGAATCGGGGGCCGCCCATTTGGTCATGTGGCGGTGATATGAACCACCCTGTTTGCCACCTTCACGGTCTCCACAAAGGCCATCGAACCATAAGGCGTTGGCCATCTTGCCAGCCATAAAGCTCCGCCTCCGCTTAGCGGCCGCCCACTACCTTGAGCGACATTGAAGGTCTTGACCCATAAGCAGTGGGGCTGGGCCTTGAAGGAAAGCCTCGCACTGCAGCGATGACGCCGAGATGTTGAGGATGAAATTCGGGGCGGATTGGAAATCTAGGCCGTAGTAGAACATGAGCCCACAGACGAATGGGTGAAGTGGAAACCCAGTCCAGCGGAGGAAGTGGGCAAGAAATCGACCGCTCATGGGGCTCGGGGGGTGGGACGAGCTGCCCTCGTCCGGGCAGCCCGATGTGCGATGTCACCGGACAAATGTCGGCCTTCGCAGTCTTTTACTTGGTCCTCCGTGGAGGAGACCATCCACACCTCCGCTCCGGACATGGCTGGAGATGGTTGAGAAGGATGTCGCGGACTTAGGTATGGAGCTCAAAGTGCGAAAATGGATAGTAAGGGAGGAAGAAGGCGTGGGTGAAAAGGTGGATCCTTATCCCCTTATATGGCGGGCCGGGCTATCGTCCCCACCAGCTGATAAAACTATCTCCCAAGCGCCCGCGATCAATGGGCGGTTGGGTTACCGTCCGTATTGATGAGAATCCCGAATAAGGATCTGCTTTGATAAGGCGTGCCAAAAACCGCTGAGCAGCGGGTGGGACAATGCGTAACGAATAAAGGCGGCATGGTGTGATCACGCGCGGAATACGTCGGCAGACCTGTGCAAAATTATTCTCTCTACGGTGGTATGTGGAACTTGTTTTTAGAGCGGACTACTATCCTTGTGTTGAAACCTTCTATGGGTATTGGAGGAGGAACCGCCTTGCAATGAAGACAATATCGCGGACTACGAATGCGTCATTGAAGCCTGGTTCGGGGGCTCGAGGAGTCTGGACTAGGGTGTCGGATAGCGAACTATCATCTTTAGCGGACTGGACTATGAAGATACAAGATTGAAGACTTAGTCCGTGTCAGGATAGGACTTTCCTTGGCGTGGAAGGCAAGCTTGGCGTCTGGATATGTAGATTTCTACCATAACCACTTCTGTGTAACCCTAACCCTATTAGGTTCTATATAAACCGAAGGGTTTTTAGTTAAATGGGGCGAACAACAATCATACCATGAGCTAGCTTCTAGGGTTTAGCCTCTCGATCTCGTGGTAGATCTACTCTTGTACTACCCATATCATCAATATTAATCAAGCGAGGTAAGTGTTACCTCCATCGAGAGGGCCGAACCTGGTAAAAACATCATGTCCCTTGTCTCTGTACCATCCGCCTAGGCCTTGCGATTGGGACCCCCTACCGAGATCCGCCGGTTTGACACCGGCAGTGAGCATGATCATCTAGGACACGAGAGCCTGGTGGAAGGCGGGCTGCCACCCACCATCGCAGCTTTTAGTTGGCTTCGGTGATGCCTGTTTGCTGGGCTTGTCCCTTGCTGCTAGTGCCGACTAGCTATTTGTCTTACGGTGCTCACAGGATGGTGGTTCATGTAAAAATATTTCCTTACCTTACCGACTTGACCTTTCGAATACCGCTAGACACCATATGCAACATGCAACCACATATGACACCGTGAAGTTAAAGCAAGCACACTGGTTGGTGGTTCACGGCGGAATCATCAACTCGAGACTCGTTCCGTCTTCATTCTGACACTACACCATTTAAAGCCTTGAAGCGTTTTTGTCCTAGCAGCGTACCATCTGAGCAACTTCTCTCTATTCTTTTACATACATCAAAGCGAGGTCTGAATACTTGCATAAAAACACAATAGTGAGAGTAAGGGTGAAGTTATTATGCAGAACTAGTGCCTTTGTAAAAGTAGCGATAGCGGTGGCTGAAAAATAAATAGCGGGGACATATGATAGCTCTACAACATTGCATAGCAAACAAATTAGATTCTACTCTGCATGATTTTTGTAATATATGAGCACGAGAAATGCAGTACTCCTCCGGCACACTACCACATGTGGTCATATCTAAGATAACGATCGACTGAAAATAAATAGGTCAGCGATTTTTAATGACAAATCCGATCTATAAGGAGCAGAAGATGGCGCTTAAATCTCCTCCATGATCCTTGTTGGCGATCTTTCTCGAACCGCCAGCGACCACCGGCCGAGAACCTGCCTCCTTGCCCGCCCTCCCATCGACCTCACACCGCCGTGCCCTTGGCGCCCCAGGCCATCCCTTTAATCGGCCTCCTCGGATCGAGCGCCGGTAGCTCTAGGCACTTTCGCCCTAAGATAAACACCAAGCGCTGCTTCGGTTAATAATAGGCGTACTAAGCGCTGTTACGTAGAATGCTTCCGTTAATGGGAATCAACTAGCGGTTGAAATTGAGGCGGACCTCTAGCTAAGGTGAAATAGTATATGAGGAGAAACCTTGTGCATCGTGGTTATTAGGAACATCTAGTATCAAGAAGAAGCGGTCAACTAGTTCTTACGTGGGATGAATACCGTGCAGCGAGTAAATTTGCACGAATAAGGAAGGATCACCTTCTTGGTTGCGGTGTGGTCACCTCCACATGTCGCCGATCTTCTTGTTTTACCGGAAACCGATGTTACGGAGGTTGAGCGGGCGAACCCATGGCCAAATTGTTGTTGTGTTGCCGTGGCTGTATGTCGAGAAGCAGATCCGGCGGCGGGCTATGGCGCGGGAACAACTCGTCTCGGTGGAGGTGGCGAAGTTGGAAGCGGCAGCGGTGGTGCGGATGGCATGGTTGAACTGGCCGAATGCGGATGGCTCGGCCCGGCTTCAACTACTAGCCGTGGAGGCGTTGCGGTTGAGGTTGTGGTGGGCGGCGGCGTCGAGGTATCGACTCCGGCATGATGGAGGCGGCGGTTGATGGGTGGGATGGGGTGGCGGACGGAGGGCGCTTGAGGTTTCAGCTGGTGGAGAGGTAGTTTTGGCGCACGAATGCGAATGGGGAATCGGACGGGTGGGGAACCATGTTTGATGGGGCCTTGCTTGTTTTGGCTTTTTGAGCAGAAGATGGGACGCTTGTTTGAAATTTGGGAAAGTTCAAACTTTGACCCCTCTTAAATTCGGACCTCTGCTTGTCCGGTAGGATGGTAATCCATGTGTCCCAAATAGTGGGCGGGGCGATTTGACCCGCGTGCATGTGTGCTTAAGCGGCCATTGTGTATGAATGTTTTTGGGCGGTTGCGTGGCGTCTAGATGAAGCTACAAACCTACGGTTTAGACCTTTGGGCGTCGGGCGGTTGAGTTTCACAGTCGGAGTTATTAGAAAAGTAATTGTACTACCTAAATATTGGTCTCCACAGCGGTTTGGGCGAGTAGAGGCTCTTTTGGTAACTTGATTGAAATTTTGAAACACAAGCATTCACGTTTAGAGTACTCTTGAACTATGAGGATTGACCTAAATAGACAACATTATATTTGACCTTGTATGTTTGAAAACCTCATTAAATTATCGCTTCCTTTTAATTTTGACACTTGAAAATCCTATAACTTCGATTATTTTGGAATGGAGGCTAAATTTGAATCTATTTTGTACGACTACATATGCTATATGTACAAAATCAGGCAAAGATTGGTACCCCCATAGTTTAGGTATGGTTTACAAATGCCATGATATCAAATTCAAATAATTGAATGGACTTCATGTTGAATTCGATTTTTCAAACCACCTTAGGTTGAATTCAAATGTATACTAGTTCATAGGTAGCTATTTATAAATGTCCATTATGTAACTTTCGTATGTATAATGTGCACACACACAACATGAACTATACTCATGATTATATTGATTGCTAAGCGATGCATTATGGGTTCAAAATACTAACTATGTGGATCAATTGTCGAATAATAACATAGACATGCTCAAATTCGATAGAATCTAGATGTACGATGGATCAATGCCGCTCCTTACCTTGGTGCAAATATCATGATCCCATCCTAATATTTGGATACAATTTATATCTTTAATCAATGTGTAGAGCAGTCTTTTACGTGTAGTTTCACTCTCCATCGGTGGTCTCTCACATGCTCACACTCTCTCCCGAGGTGTCTTTCTAGCACACATTCTCTAGATATAACCTCCTCCCTCTCGTAACCATTTACAACTGTTTTCACTAACCTTTATCACAAACCTCTTCCTCTATGAAATACACCACAATCCTCATCGACCCTTTCTATATACATGGACCTGCCTCGTGTCTCATATGTATACATTATCTTTACCTGTCTCTCACGCATTATCTCACACCTCTCTTCCTAACGGCAGTAGTATGATTCTAGCAGAGCATTCTGTAGGATGCCCTTAAAGTTAGGTTGGATGAATAGTAATATCGGAGATAGAGGGTTACCTTAGTCAGGAACCTAGGGTTACAAATCCTACGGCTTTGTCGATGGACACGAGTCCTTCACAATTCTGCTATCTTTGTCTTGTCCGACTAGTCATCCATGGGTCTTCCTAAATGTGTCATCGGCCGACCAATGTGGCGCGAGGCCAGAAACGAACAAGGGCCTCACCTCGACCCACCGGACCTCAGCGGTGACACATCCTCTGCCCCCGTCTCATTATCTTCTCACACCCACACATACCAACAAACACCACACACAGAGAAAAATTCTCCTGGTGCCTCTATTCCCTCCCCTTGCATATACACACTCAAGGAATGGATCTCTTGTCGTGACGTCATATTAGTCTCTCTCTCTAGACCACCCTCATTTCTCGTGCTATCTCTCCCCCCTCGGCCCCTCTATCCATGCCTCTCTCGAATCGTAATGCACACATATCTCTCTAGGCCCGCCAAATGCATCAACTACACATTCACATGTTACATCACGTACCCATTGATCTAAAGCCCTCTCTTCCGTTTATTTTGCATACAACATTCCTTTTGAATAAAGTGTGGCCAAAAAATTATTTTAGAGTTTCTACATATATACAACATTACAAAGTTATATGGAGATACGAATGCTAATTTGCATTGTTGTGCCCACAATGATATTTATTCTTTTGTGAATTTGTATATTTTATACTATATACAAGTTAGTCATAATAAAAGAGAAACGAAACATCTCTCTCTCCATCGCATACCCCCTATCGCCCCTTTCACGTATGCACAAAACTATCTCCATGTCCTCTAAAGTAAGCCCCCAGAATTCACGCGTGTTTCATCTTTCTCTCGCGATATATGCAATAGCGATCATTGTATTTGAAGTGAAAGCATGATACATACATTGGACTTCATAATCCACTCATTCGGTCACGTTTACGTTTAGTGGTTATTATCACGATCCACGGGCTCACCGTACAACTTTGTATTTGCTCATGACATGACTAGTTGACGGTTAAGCGCTCCCGTGGCACCTCTAGTGTTGATCACATTATCTCACTAACATCGTGCCCTGTCGACTTGTATCTACTCTACATCTACACTATTATAAAATACATAAAATACACTCTTATAAAAACAGGTTGGTGATGATGGTGTGCACTGCCATCCTGCAATATAGGCAAATCCGATTTATATCGGCGGATAGGAAAAAACTATGGCATTTTGCAAAAAGTACCCACACACTCTCCACATTTGCAAATAAGGCCTTCCCTCATTCATCCTTTTCTCTCACAAGATAAACAAGTCATACAAATGCATCTTGATGTTACGTGCAGCATGCGAGGCATCTTACTAGTAAGAATGAAAACAAGCGACAAAAAATATTTTGGCGGTGGTTGAAGTCATGACCCGGGAGCAGTGGACAAGGTGGCCTTGTATTGGTATCTTGAGCCATCTGTTTTAACACACGGGAGCTGGTGTGGTGATTATACACACGCATGCGCATGCACTGAACTCCATCCACGCAACACTCACAAACACATGCCCCGCGCCGCATAACACTCTCACATACACGCAGCCACGCATGCCGCATAACACTCCTGCGCACGCGCGCATGCATACACGATACACCACACGACCAACACACTCTCACGCTCAAGTGCTCCCTACACTTGCATCGCACATCGAGCCACAGGAGACACATACAACCGGGGTGATTCCCGCGCGGGTTGGAGCCTTGTCGGCGCTCCGTAAATTTGTGTTTATCGACCTTTTCCCTATCTTGAACTGTGGTGGGACCCACAAGGAATGTGGTCAATTTAACTAGTCAACATGGCGCCATCAGCGACTATTTGGCGGTCAGCGAGTGCAATCCGATCTTGAACTGTGAGCAAGTGACGGATAATCACATAAAATGTATAGTGACCGTAATCAGCTTATTCGAAGTTCGGTGACCGTATTACGCTTTTTCTCTCTGTAGGCCCTCCAAAACTACATCTCTACGTTCTGCATGTTACATCTAACAACTATGCAATACATCACTACTACTACTCTAACACAATAAATCATATGTGTTTTTAGTTTTACTAGATATCATATTGTTACTTATAATTATTCAGTTTGCATACATTAAAATTGCCTTTGAAATGTATGGCGTATATATATCATCTACGCGGGAAAAATCCGCCCTTTCTGTTTAATCGGGTTTGTATCGATGGTGCAAAACAGCAAAACTATAGTACTATACAATACAAGTGACAGTTCCTTTGGGCGTCGTTAAATCTACTCCTCCATCATAAGAGTGGGCGCTTTTCATAAATCTTCTAGTCCCTTTGCCGACATGTGGGACATCAAGCTCTACGGGTCCACGTGCCATCTGAAGCATCTGATGCGAGCGGCGGGGTGAAGCACCCAGTCATAAGCGGTGTGGTAATAAACAATGAGGCGTCAAATCACAAAGCTGCACCTTTCCGCGGTTAAGTTGGAGGGGCGAGTAATAATGCTAAAAAAAGAAGTTGGAGGGGCGAAGCAACCATCATTTCACTCGTTGCTGAATCCGCTTCTCCCTCATCTTCTTCAACGTGTTACACGTTGTTACGCCTCATGTGGGGCTTATCAGCTTAGTCGCTTCTCCTCATATTCTTCAACTTAACCACGTGTTCTGCGTTGTTCTGCCTCGTGTGGGGCGCGGATAAGCGGTAAAACACGACACATGGGACGCATGTTAGCAAACCGTCGGGACAACGTCCTAAAAATAAGAAACCTCCCCGCCATCCATGGCAAAATCACCTCCTTTTTACTAATCTTGATTCTATAATTTTTAGATCAATATAATTGAGATTTGTATAGATAGCACACAGAGCAAAACCAAGTGTAGTGCGGTTAAGGGCATCCACAATGTGTAGCCAAATGTGAAAATAGCTTTTGGCATAGGAACCATTGTGGCCGGTGTTGCCAAAGCCAAAAGATGGAACAAGCTCCTGATTGATTGATTGAAGGAATAGAAAAATGCAACGTCTCTCCTCTTTCTCCCATGCTTGGGCGCATGTAGGGTAATGCAGTATAAACCTGAGAGTCTCCCCTGTCCTTCTATCACAAATCACAGCGGTGGCGTCAAATCACAAAAGCGGATGAAGCAACTATCATTTCACTCTTACTGACTCCGCTTCTCCATCGTCTTCTTGAAACCATCTCACCGCACTAGTACTCCTAGTAGTAGTACTAGTAAGAACTTCATGGATGCAAATAAAGGCGGTTGTCTCGGCTGCAGTAACACTTGCGAAACGACTTCCGTGGTCTCCCTCAATGGTGTTCTCCGTCGAGCGCTTCCCAAACCACAAAAAAAAAATCGTCGGCGTCACATAATGGGCAAGAATTCAAATATAGTTACTACCTCCATTTTTTTGTACACAAGGCCAGTATATCAAAATTACAATTTGCAAGGCCACTAACACTAATCGAGGCAAAATTGATGGGGTTAGCAATCAAGGACATTAATATCCCTGCATGCGGAAGTGAAGGTTAGTTTGCATGGCGCTGCATTAATCAAGCGATGAGGAATGAGATGGTTAGCTCTTTGGTCTTTCGAGAAAAAATAGGCATTAATTGACCGTGAAGCGAGTTTGTATCGAAGGAAAACCCGCCTTTCTTTTTTAACACTAGTACTCCTGATACGTTTACCCGATCTGGTTTATAGGTCCTTTTATAGTTTGGCACCCAAATTTTGATAAGATTTAACTAACAAAATGTTAATGCATGTCAGAAAAATTATCTCATTGGATTCGTATTTGAACATAGTTTGAAAATATAATGTTTGGTGACATCGTGAACATTTCTTGGTTTAATCTATGGTCAAATTTGGGCCATCTAATGGGGACAATAAACTGACGAAAGGTAATCGATACTTATCGATTAGTCTAGGCCTTGCATTGCAAACTTACATACATTTTGCCAAGCTTGCCTAAAGTTTTCAAAATGGTACACTTACGGCTGTCAGCGTTAGCACCGCCCTCTTACAGTCGCTCCTGCATATCAGCGATGCACCGCTCTACATCGCTCCTGCGCCAAAACCCAACAAGGGCAGCACCCTCGCGACACGTCTGTGCATGTGAACAAACCAAACTCAGCCATCCTATCGGCGACACATAATTTCCGTTCATAAGTATGTTTATCCAGCGGAGTATCCGTGCGGCCCGTCGCGGTGATCTGTTGGGGAAGAAGAAGGTGAGGAAGAAGGAAAGAAGGGTTAGGAGGCGTGGATATTCATCCAACCGCTGAAATGGTAGACTTCGGCGACTTGCATAACAACAAATGGTATGTACACAGCAAAAGATCCATAATAAAAAAAACAACATAAAGAAAAAACTATCACTTTGCTTTCGCGGAAGAGCGGCCTCAAATCGTCTTTAGCTGGTATGAACCAACCATCGCTGCCGGCGTGTCTCCGCCATGGTTGTCCTCGGCCTCTAGCCACCGTTCAAGCGGGCCTTGTGGGCTTCTGCACGGGCAAGAAACACAGCAGCAGTTCATCGGGGCGTCCGGTTCCGCTGCGGAGGCCTCGATGGCGATGCGCCATCGGCGCTCGCGATCGAGCAACCTCCGCCGCCGGTTCAAGTCCAGGACTTCGGTTCGCCTGCGGAGGCGCGTTGATGAGGCGGCACCCGCTTCGCTCAGCGTCAGTCGAGCCTCTGCCGCTGGTTCAAGTCGGGACTTCGGATTCTGCGCGGGAGGCGTCGATGAGGCGGCATCCGCGCCCTCTGCGTCAATCGAGCCTCTTCCGCGGTTCATGTCCAGGATGTCGGTTCCGCCTGGACCTCGATGTAGCGGCATCCGGCTCCGCCTCAAGTTGAGCCTCCGTCGCCGGTTCACATCCGACATCGGTTCCGCTGCGGGAGAGCCTCGATGGCAGCGGCATGCAGCGCCTCCACGTCGAGTTGAGCCTCGCCTCCGGTCCTCCTTTAGTATCGCCATGTTGAACGCTGGTCCGCTTGCACCATGGGGACTCGGGCCATGACGCGAAATCGACATCCATCGTATCTCCTACCCGCCGGGGCCTACGCGCGACCTCGCGATGAACATTGGATCGGCTTCCTCCTCCCGTAGCTTGGCTCCGGAGAAAGTTGGCCGCTAAGCGAGCTTAGGAGCAGTCGTGGCGCCGACCGCCAGCGCGCGATTTCTGCGTGGTGCTCGGTCGTCGACATCTTGTAGTAAGTGATCTACCATAGCTTTCCGCCGCGAACTAGGGGCGCTTGATGCGGGCTGGGGATCGAAAGGTGGGGAATGGGCTGGAGATTTGGTGTGGTTTTAGGGCGGTGGCTGCGTAGGCCGAGCGTGAAAGGTTCTGGTGTGAATAGTGGTTCGGTGACGACCGGTCAATCGGTTTGACTGTACATCGCTCTTGTCGTGTTCGCGTTCCAGCCCGACCTTTGGACCCTCCACATCGCTCACGAATGGGCAGCGCAATCTTGCGTTTTCGCTCACTTGTGGGACTGCGGTTGAGCAAACCGGCGTCCTCCCCTCTCCCGCCGCATCATTTATACCCTACTCCCTCCGTCTTATGCGGATAAATAAAAGAAGGTATACTACGGATGAGTCCCTGGCGTGGCGAACCCATTGAGTAGCTTGACATGCGGGGCCTAGCAAGCATGGGGAGTCCTTGATAAGTGACCCGAAAGGGAGGGTAAGGCAGGGATACCTACGTCGGAGGATCCACTTCCACTATACTCTGACCAAATGTTAGAGTAATAATATATGACATGCAACTTACACAAATGTTAGAGTAATAATATATGACATACAGCAACACACAAAGCATCTGAGGTCTAATCGTTTTTGAGTAACTTTGACCAAATGTTAGAGTAATAATATATGACATGCAACACACAAAGCATATGGTCAATTTCGTATGTGAAAGGAGTTCCAATGATATAATTTTCATTATACATCTCATGTACTCCCTCCGTCTAGGTGTATAAGTCATCTTCGAAAACAAATAATCCCAAACACATTGGCCTTGGTGCATTAACTTCTACCTCGTTTCTTGTTTCTTCACATATGAACCAATAAGAGATGAGGGTGTGCATGCTTTCAATGACACGAGACTATCAAACATGACATAAATTGGTTAGTTCATTGCGCAATACAATAATTAGCAAATAAACATTAATGTCTCGTTTCCCTCCTCCTTGGTCACGATGCACAGCCTAAGATGACTTACTCACCTATGTGAAAGGTACTATTAATCTTGCCAATAGTCAAATTGAAACCATCTCAGTTCATCTAAGATGCCGTAGAATCTAACAATATTGATTGGGCGTTGTTGAATGTTGATAACTTTTTATCATAGTGAGATACTTTGACTACATAAAACTTATGTAAGGTAGAAAGGATAGGAGGGAGTATATTTATGCGTTCAAAAGCGAAGCGAACATTGAATACCCTTTATATATGATTTGCGGATGCTATGATCACCGGTTCAAATTTTGAATCCGCCTTAGGTATCACATGCCCTACTCGTTCCCTCTCGATTTCATCTCGGAATTAGGAGATCTATTGAAAGAGGACTAGGCTGGGTACATCGGATGATACTTTCGGCGGAATGTTCAAATGAGGCATGCGGGAGGATGGACTCATTGGAGGCGACATGATCGATGGAGAAGAGGGTTGGAAGGAATGAGAAATAAGCAAGCGCCACATGATTACACAGCGGCTCAAATAAACAATAAGTTGTCTCTTGGCCTACATAGTGAAAGGCCTAATACTGCTTGTGACGGCCTTCGAATATGGCCGGAAAACAGAAACCGACATGTGGGGCACACCCGTCGGGCGGCGTGCGCGAACTAGTCCAATAGAGAGCTGGCCCGACCTCCTGCGCCACGACAACCGTTCATAGTGGGTCTTTGGGGTAACAGGCGCGACTCGAAGCGCCTGCAGACCCAGGCGACGCGGTGAAGCGACGCTCTTATCGTCAATAGACACGGTCGGTTTCAGGGTGCCGGGGTGGCGTTTGTGCTGTGTACGACCAGCAGTATGTTTGGTTTTGTGCCCAAGGTTGCCCCATCAAAGCATTGGTAGCCAAAATTTTGGTTGAGTATTGGTTGCCCATGATTTGCCGACATTGTAAAGAAAAATGAACTAGAGTTGGCTAGATTTCATTGGCATGCCAAAGAAATGGCAACCATCAAACAAAGACCAATCTTTGGGTCATGACCAAAATTTTGGTAAGGTGCACTGGCACAATCCATGAAAATTTCAAGGAATTTCAGAATGAAGTAGAGAATCAGCGTGACGAAGATAAAATTCTTGCGATCGGATCGTGGAGAATATTTAAGTCAATTTGGTACACACTTAAGAAAATGTGGAATCGTTTCACAACTTGCCGCTGGAACACCTCGGCGTAACGGTGTGTCGAGCGTAAATGTCACTCTATTGGATATAGTGCGGTCTATGATGTCTCTTCTTGATTTACCGCTATCATTTTGGGATCGCTCTAGAGACAGCTACATTCACTTTAAATAGGGCACCGTCTAAGTCCGTTGAGGCGACACCGTATGAATTATGGTTTGGGAAGAAACCTAAGCGTCGTTTCTAAAAGTTTGGGATCGATGATCTTATGTCAAAACTTCTTTGAAAAGCTCGAACCCAAGTCGGAAAAATCGTCTTCATAGGATACCCTAAGGAAACCGTGGGGTATACCTTCTACTAGATCCGAGGCAAGATCTTTGTTGCCAAAGCGGATCCTTTACGGAAAAAGTTTCTCTCGAAAGAAGTAAGTGGGAGGAAAGTAGAACTTCGATGAAGTACCCTCTTGAGCAGGATAGTAGTGCAGCTCAGGAAAATGTTCTGTGATGCCTGTGAAGAGGAAATTCATGATGATGATCAAGGTACCGGATCAAGTTGCTCTTGAACCGTTAGGTCCACTAGGACCGTTCCGCACAGTGATACGGCAACCTGTCTTGGAAATCATGTTGTTAGACATTGAACCCGAACTATGAAGAAAGCGGCGGGCCAGATTCAACAAATGGCTAGAAGCCATGAAGTCCGAGATAGAATCCATGTATGAAAACAAAGTGTGGACTTTGGTGACTTGCCCGATGATCGTGACGATAGAAAACAAATGGATCTTTAAGAGAAGGCGGACGCGGATGGTAATGTCACCATCTATAAAGCTCGACTTGTCGCTAAAGTTATCGGCAAGTTCAAGGGATTGACTACGATGAGACTTTCTCTCCGTGGCGAAGCTTAAGTCCGTCGAATCATGTTAGCAATTGCATACTATGATTATGAGATATGGCAGATGGGCGTCAAAACAGCGTTCCTTAACGGATATCTTAAGGAAGAGATGTATATGATGCGATCGGAGGTTTTTATCGATCCTAAAGCTAACAAAGTATGCAAGCCAACGATCCATTTATGGGCTGGTACAAGCATCTCGGAGTTGGAACATTAGCTTTGATGAGATGATCAAGCGTTTGGGTTATCTTGGACTTATGGAGCCTGCGTTTACAAGAAAGTGAGTGGGAGCTCTGTGGCATTTCTCATATTATATGTAGATGACATACTTAGGGAAATGATATAGAATTCTTGGACAGCATTAAGGCCTACTTGAATAAGTGTTTTTCAATGAAGGACCTTGGAGAGCTGCTTATATATTAGGCATCAAGATCTATAGAGATAGATCGAGGCGCCTCATAGGTCTTTCACAAAGCACATACCTTGATAAGATTTTGAAGAAGTTTAAAATGGATCAGTCAAGAAGGGGTTCTTGCACGTGTTGCAAGGTGTGATTGAGCTCAGCTCAATGCCGACCACGACAAAAGATAAAGAAGAGATGAGTGTCATCCCTATGCCTCAACCATAGGATCTATTATGTATGCCATGCTGTACGGACCTGATGTAAACCTTGCCGTAAGTTTGGTAGGAAGGTACCAAAGTAATCTGACAAGGAACATTTGGACAGCGGTCAAGAATATCTGAAGTACACGAAAGGACAAAGTACATGTTTCTCGTTTATGGAGGTGAAAAGAGCTCATAAATAGCAGGTTTATCGGCCTTAAGCGACACAGAGTCTGAGATGACTCTAAGTCACAAACCCGGATCGTGTATATGTTGAATGGTGGAAGCGATGGCTGGTGCAGCTGCAAGCGAGCGTCGTGGCGGGATCTACATGTGAGGCGGAGTACATGGCAGCCTCGGAGGCAGCGCATGAACAATTTGGGTGAAGGAGTTCATCACCGACCTAGGAGTCATACCCAATGCGTCGGGGCCGATCAAACTCTTCTGTGACAACTTTGGAGCTATTGCACTTGCCAAGGAGCCAGGTTTCACAAGAAGACCAGCACATCAAGCGTCACTTCAACTCCATCCGTTAAGCGTTAGGGATGGAACATAGAAATTTACAAAGTACATACGGATCTGATATCGCGAGATCCGTTGACTAAACTTTCTCTCGCGAGCAAAACATGATCAACACGGAACTCTATGGGTGTTCGATTCATCACAATGTAACTAGATTATTGACTCTAGTGCAAGTGGGAGACTGTTGGAAATATGCCTAGAGGCAATAATAAAGATGTTATTATTATATTTCTTTGTTCATGATGATTGTCTTATTATTCTGCTAGCTGTATTATCAGGAAATCGTGATACGTGTGAATACATAGACCATAACATGTCCCTAGTGAGCCTCTAGTTGACTAGCTCGTTGGTCAACAGATAGTCATGGTTTCGACTATGGACATTGGATGTCATTGACAATGGGATCACATCATTAGGAGAATGATGTGATGGACAAGACAATCCTAAGCATAGCACATCGTGTAGTTCGTTTGCTAGAGCTTTTCCAATGTCAAGAATCTCTTCCTTAGACCATGAGATCGTGTAACTCCGGATACCGTAGAATGCTTTGGGTGTACAAAGCGTCACTGCGTAAGCGGGTGACTATAAAGGTGCACTACGGTATCTCAAAGTGTTTGGTTGACACGGATCGAGGCTGGGATTTGTCACTCCGTGTAATGGAGAGGTATCTCTGGGCCACTGGTAATGCATCATCATAATGAGCTCAAAGTGACTAAGTGGTTAGTCAGGGATCATGCATTACAGTGCGAGTAAAGTGACTTGGTGTTGAGGCTGAACAAGGTATTGGGATCTAGGCGGTCGAGTCTCGGGCAAAATAACGTACCGATTGACAAAGGAATTGTCTGAGGTTTGATTGAATCCTCGACATACGTGGTTCATCGATGAGATCATCGAGGAGTATGTAGGGACAATGGGTATCGGATCCGCTGTTGGTTATTGACCGGAGAGCATCTCGGCCATGTCGCATATCTCCGAACCGTAGGTCTACATAAGGTTCGGTGGCGCTAGGGTTGTAGAGATATTAGTATGCAGTAACCCGAAGTTGTTGAGTCCGGATGAGATCCCGGACGTCACGAGGAGTTCGGAATGGTCGGAGGTAAATTTATATAGGAAGTCAGTTTTGACCACGGGGAAAGTTTTGGGGTCAGTGTTATCTGGGACCACCGGAAGGTGAGGGTCCACGAGTGGAGCCACCTATCGGAGGCCCCATGGGATGGTGGCGTGGGAACCAGCCTGGTGGTGATGCGCCTACCAAGGGCCCAAGGCGCCTGGGTTGGGGACCGTTGCCCCGAGGGCTGCGCTACTGGTTGGAAACCCTGGGGGCGTTGCCCCAGGGCTTCTGGTTTGGAAACCCTAAGGGCCGTTGCGGGGCGCCGCCCCCCATCTAGATGGGATCTCCAAGGGGCATGCGCCCCTAGCTATATATAGTGGAGGGAGGAAGGGCAGAGCCACGCATCTTGGCACCTCCCTTCCCCTTGCTACACCTCCTCCTCCCATGAGGCGCTTGGCGAAGCCTGCTGGGATCCTGCTGCATCCACCTGCGTCGTCGTGCTGGATCTTCATCAACCTCTCCTTCCCCCTTGCTGGATCAAGAAGGAGGAGGCGTCCATGACCGTCGTGTGTTGAGCAGCGGAGGTGCCGTCTGATTCGGCGCTAGGATCTCCGGTGATTGGATCACGCCGTGTACCTACCTCAACCCCCATTCTTTTGAGCAGCTTCGCTTCGCGATCTACAAAGTGGTATGTAGATGCATCTCCATGACTTCGTTGTAGATGAACTCATAGATGGATCTTGGTGAAACCGTGGAAAAATTTTAATTTTATAGCGTTACCCAACAAAAAGTCATGGGTATCCGGACATACGGTCTCATGAGAGCTTGGCCCTTGAGGCCCTCCTCCTCGCCCGTCGTCGGCGTTGGCGACGTCGGGAGGGTTCTTCCTTCTTGGACCCTCGGCCTTCCCGGTTGGCGGCCTTCCTTTCTTCTCTCCCTCGCTGGGGGGCTTCTTTCCTCCTCCTCGTTTTCACGGGAGATTCCTTCAGAGCGTCGAGATGATGATTGAGCAACACAGGGCCGGGCACTCTTTGAGTTCCGTGGCCTTCTTCTTGGCCCTCTTCTCGGCACGTGGGATGCGGAACCAACCTTCCCAGTCAGCGTCCGTTGGAATCTTACGGCAGGGGCGGACGGTTAACCTGCTCGGGCGTACTCAGCCATCTGTCAAGGCAAGGGAGCTTAGATCCGCATAGAATTAAACTATGAAAAACAGAGTCCGTAAGGCAAAAATACTTACCTCGGTAGCTTGGCTGCTGAGAGCTAAAACCGCGATCTTTGGTAGCGGATGATGGAACCTCGGCCTTGAGCAGCACCTTGAGGCATCTTAAATGCGTGGTGTCGAAAAGCCTCTTCGAGTTTGGTCTTTGTCTTTGGATCGAACTCCACAACGAAGGCCCATTGTTGGCATGGGAGGATCCAGCGGATGAGCATAACACAGACTACATTGACAAGCACTGAATTCTTGTTCACGGGGTTTGCATGAGTTTTGGAGTCGGTCAGCTCTTAGGATTACCCGATAGACGGGTCTCTTTCCAAGAGGTGAGCAGTGGGGAAACCAGATCTGAATCGGGGGCCGCCCATTTGGTCATGTGGCGGTGATATGAACCACCCTGTTTGCCACCTTCACGGTCTCCACAAAGGCCATCGAACCATAAGGCGTTGGCCATCTTGCCAGCCATAAAGCTCCGCCTCCGCTTAGCGGCCGCCCACTACCTTGAGCGACATTGAAGGTCTTGACCCATAAGCAGTGGGGCTGGGCCTTGAAGGAAAGCCTCGCACTGCAGCGATGACGCCGAGATGTTGAGGATGAAATTCGGGGCGGATTGGAAATCTAGGCCGTAGTAGAACATGAGCCCACAGACGAATGGGTGAAGTGGAAACCCAGTCCAGCGGAGGAAGTGGGCAAGAAATCGACCGCTCATGGGGCTCGGGGGGTGGGACGAGCTGCCCTCGTCCGGGCAGCCCGATGTGCGATGTCACCGGACAAATGTCGGCCTTCGCAGTCTTTTACTTGGTCCTCCGTGGAGGAGACCATCCACACCTCCGCTCCGGACATGGCTGGAGATGGTTGAGAAGGATGTCGCGGACTTAGGTATGGAGCTCAAAGTGCGAAAATGGATAGTAAGGGAGGAAGAAGGCGTGGGTGAAAAGGTGGATCCTTATCCCCTTATATGGCGGGCCGGGCTATCGTCCCCACCAGCTGATAAAACTATCTCCCAAGCGCCCGCGATCAATGGGCGGTTGGGTTACCGTCCGTATTGATGAGAATCCCGAATAAGGATCTGCTTTGATAAGGCGTGCCAAAAACCGCTGAGCAGCGGGTGGGACAATGCGTAACGAATAAAGGCGGCATGGTGTGATCACGCGCGGAATACGTCGGCAGACCTGTGCAAAATTATTCTCTCTACGGTGGTATGTGGAACTTGTTTTTAGAGCGGACTACTATCCTTGTGTTGAAACCTTCTATGGGTATTGGAGGAGGAACCGCCTTGCAATGAAGACAATATCGCGGACTACGAATGCGTCATTGAAGCCTGGTTCGGGGGCTCGAGGAGTCTGGACTAGGGTGTCGGATAGCGAACTATCATCTTTAGCGGACTGGACTATGAAGATACAAGATTGAAGACTTAGTCCGTGTCAGGATAGGACTTTCCTTGGCGTGGAAGGCAAGCTTGGCGTCTGGATATGTAGATTTCTACCATAACCACTTCTGTGTAACCCTAACCCTATTAGGTTCTATATAAACCGAAGGGTTTTTAGTTAAATGGGGCGAACAACAATCATACCATGAGCTAGCTTCTAGGGTTTAGCCTCTCGATCTCGTGGTAGATCTACTCTTGTACTACCCATATCATCAATATTAATCAAGCGAGGTAAGTGTTACCTCCATCGAGAGGGCCGAACCTGGTAAAAACATCATGTCCCTTGTCTCTGTACCATCCGCCTAGGCCTTGCGATTGGGACCCCCTACCGAGATCCGCCGGTTTGACACCGGCAGTGAGCATGATCATCTAGGACACGAGAGCCTGGTGGAAGGCGGGCTGCCACCCACCATCGCAGCTTTTAGTTGGCTTCGGTGATGCCTGTTTGCTGGGCTTGTCCCTTGCTGCTAGTGCCGACTAGCTATTTGTCTTACGGTGCTCACAGGATGGTGGTTCATGTAAAAATATTTCCTTACCTTACCGACTTGACCTTTCGAATACCGCTAGACACCATATGCAACATGCAACCACATATGACACCGTGAAGTTAAAGCAAGCACACTGGTTGGTGGTTCACGGCGGAATCATCAACTCGAGACTCGTTCCGTCTTCATTCTGACACTACACCATTTAAAGCCTTGAAGCGTTTTTGTCCTAGCAGCGTACCATCTGAGCAACTTCTCTCTATTCTTTTACATACATCAAAGCGAGGTCTGAATACTTGCATAAAAACACAATAGTGAGAGTAAGGGTGAAGTTATTATGCAGAACTAGTGCCTTTGTAAAAGTAGCGATAGCGGTGGCTGAAAAATAAATAGCGGGGACATATGATAGCTCTACAACATTGCATAGCAAACAAATTAGATTCTACTCTGCATGATTTTTGTAATATATGAGCACGAGAAATGCAGTACTCCTCCGGCACACTACCACATGTGGTCATATCTAAGATAACGATCGACTGAAAATAAATAGGTCAGCGATTTTTAATGACAAATCCGATCTATAAGGAGCAGAAGATGGCGCTTAAATCTCCTCCATGATCATTACTAGTTTCAGCAAAGTGCTCATGTTAATACTTGAATACATCACAGTGCTACATACACTACAAATAAAGAGACAATCATCCTCTGAGCACATTGATTTTGCCCATTATCTTCCAAGCTCTTTCATCTCCTCATTGCTGTCAAGGTTGTTCGCATGTTGCTAGCCATTCGGAGGCTGCGTCTTTAACCTTACGCTCGCATCTTCCTCTTACACGTTCCTTGATTACTTGTCCAACCCCCAACCTGCTGGTATTGGGTTCCTCGGCTAACCAAATAATCGGCGTAGTTGCATTCCCCACATCGGCAACTTCGATACAAATCACCGAATCTTCCCTTTTCGCATGAATCAAATTGGAAGATCACCAAAACTATTAAAAAATCAACAGCAAAGCGCGAACAACACTTAAACATATTATTACCCCATGATTCGGGCATTTGTAGGGCTTCGGCCAGGGTTGCGGTTGTGGTTGAGGCGTGGGGTGACTCTGCGTGATTTGCAGCGGTGGCACCACCCATCGGCGGCGTTGCGATGAGCAATCGGCTGCGGTTGCGTCTTGGCCGAGTGTGATGAGACCGGCGATAATGCGGGTGGCGACTTGGCGCATATCTGGTTTTACTGTGAAGAAGCGGTGACGAGCAACCAGCGGACATGGTTGCTCGGCGAGCTCGATGCTAAGCGAGTAAGTAGAGAAGGGAGAAGCGAGCGTTGGATATGTCGGTTTCGTTACTTGCGGTAGCATAGCACCATATATAGTCATAGTCTAGGTTTGGATTGAACCAGCTACGAGCACATCTTTCTTTTTACTAAAACTTCGGCCTCTCTTTCTTGGTACACTAGCTTATCATCGCCTTCCCAAGTCTTTGATTTTCTTTCCCTTTTTGCGAGGAAGAAAGGAGGACAAAATTGAGAGTTCCTTGACTCGAACCCAAGACCTCTCGGTTGAAAACCAAGGGTGCTAGTCACTTATGTGGGACGTTCCTGTGAGGAAGGGCGGACAGCATTTCCTCCGTTTTCTTCCTATATATAAAAAAGTATGCTACTTGGTGTCCGCTTAGTAAAACGATTGTGCCAACCTTGACGTTCGATTGACATTCAACATCTGCATTTCTTGATCTCTTGTCCTCGAGCCGCCAAAGCCAAACCAGCACGGCAGGGACCGCTTCTCCGCCTCCATGGTTGGCTGTGATCTTCCCGGCTCTGTTCGTTCCCGTCCGAGGCCTCACCCGTCCTCCGCGCTTCGCTGATGCCGCCTCGGTGTTGTCAACATGGTCAACATTAAAGAGGAATAAGAGATATTTGTACATGGTGAGGATGCGGTAGGGACCCAGCCTTGTATGATAATTTGCTTTTTGGGGCGGAAAGAGTATCAACGGGTTGTCGGGACCGTGGCCCGTCTAGCCAGACTTTTATTTCATATGTTTAGCCATGACCAGCCAGTTTGTTTTCCTTCGAAAAATGGCTAGCCAGCTATTTTGTTTTGAGAATAACCAACATAGGCCTACTTGCTTTTCTCGCCTCTTTGGGAAATCTTTCAAGATGAGGAGGGATGCATTTTGCCGAGAAAATGGGCTATAATAATAAGAAATGGGCTATAAGTAATAAGAAATGGGCTATAAGTAATAATAAATGGGCTGTAAAATGAAAAAATACAGCAAGCAGGCAATTAGTTCCCAAATATTGTTTTCTTTGGTTTTGATATTTTAAATTTCATTGTTTTTGTCGGTAAAATTTCATTGAATTTAAATTAAGGTATATTTAGATTTAAAATTAATTTGAATCCGGCTAGAAATTTGGGTTGTATCTTTGTTTGGGACAGATTTGGAGGCTGACTTGTGGGTCTACTAGGTTGGCGTGTACTTTGGTTTTGTCAACTTAGTCCACAAACAATTCTAGCATGACGTTGGATGTTAATCCAGCCCATCTTCTTCTTCAATATCGATCTTCTTGCTCCGGCCGCCCAAACCAGCTCGGGTGGG
>JAHIAM010006926.1:0-25168 GCA_021605205.1 Aegilops longissima
CCGGAGAGGATCCTGGGCCCTCGGTAGTGACTATAAGGTCAAAGGACCAAGTGTTTGGTCAGGGATCATGATTCTGATGGAAATCTTGCCCTTGAGA
The DNA here is from genome assembly GCA_021605205.1 of Aegilops longissima. Taxonomy (NCBI): domain Eukaryota; kingdom Viridiplantae; phylum Streptophyta; class Magnoliopsida; order Poales; family Poaceae; genus Aegilops; species Aegilops longissima. Next base: position 98 of record JAHIAM010006926.1, read on the forward strand.
TTAAATGAGGTAGGGACCAAGGTGTCCGGGCAATAAAATGATTGCAAAGGGAATAGTATTGGGGTTGATTGAATTCGACCGTGGTTCATCGTGAAATTCGAGGACATGGGGACCAACATGGGTATCCGATCCCTGTTGGTTATTGCCGGGCGTCTCGGTCATGTCCATGTCTCCCGGTGGGTCTACACAAAGGTTCGGTGGCCTAGGGTTGTATGAATAAGTATGCAGCAAAGAATGTTGTTTCCGGTGAGATCCGGGCGTCCGAGGAGTTCGGAATGGTGGGAGGTAAAATTTATATATGAAGTCTTATTTTGGTCGGAAAAGTTTGCGTTATCGGATTCGGGAGTCAGAAAGGGTCGGGGTCCCGGGGGTCCACCTGCGGGGGGCCATGGGTGTAGGGGCCTTGGCCTATATGGGCCAGGGCCCGGGCCCCATCGCCAAGGGACAGGGGGAGGTCCTAAGGGAAGGCCCTCAGGGTGCCTTGGGGAAGGACTTCCCCCCCTCTTAACCCACCCTTCCTTGGAGGAAGGGGCGATCCCTCCCCTCTCTCCACCTATATAAAGGGAGGGAGGGAGGGTGGCCGACCAAAGCTGGGCCTCCTCCTCCCCCACCTCCTCCTCCTCCGTGTTGTAGCGAAGCCTGGGGTTCCTGCATCCACCACCACCCGTCGTGCTGCTGGATCATCATCAACCTCTCCTTCCCCTTTGGATCAAGAAGGAGGAGGCGTCATCCGCTCCGTCGTGTGTTTAAGCGGAGGTGTTCCGTTCGGCACTAGGTCATCGGTGATCGAATCACGGCATCGACTCCATCATCCCGTTCCATTGAGCAACCCGCGATCTACAAGTGGTATGTAGATGCAATCACTCTCCCATGACTCGTTGCTAGATGAACTCATAGATGGATCTTGGTGAAACCGTAGGAAAAATTTTAATTTTCGCGTTCCCCAGTGGCATCATGAGCTAGGTCTATCGTAGTTCTCTATTGGTAGAACACAATTTGTTGTGGGGTAGATGTTGTCAACTTTCTTGCCGCTACTAGTCTTATCTTGCTTCAGCGTATTGTGGGATAAGCGGCCCGGACCGACCTTACGTGCGCTACGTGGGGTTCCATACATGCACTAGTTGCATAAGGTGGCTAGCGGGGTCTGTCTCTCCCTTTAGTTGGAGGATTCGATGAAAAGGGTCCTTATGAAGGGTAAATAGAAGTTGACAAATCACGTTGTGGCTTTTCGTGGAAGAAAGCGTTCTTGCTAGAACCCTATTGCAGCCCGTAAAACTTGCAACAACAATTAGAGGAGTCTAACTTGTTTTTGCAGCAAGTGTTTTGATTGATATGGCCAAAGTTGTGATGAATGATGAATGATATTGTGATGTATGAGATCATGTTCTTGTAATAGGAATCACGACTTGCATGTCATGAGTATGACAACCGGGAAATAAGTTGTCTTTATTTTTTATGACCCGTGTCATTGAAGAGGCCATGTAAATTACTTTACTTTTTGCTAAGCGGTTAGCCATAGAAGTAAAGTAGTGTTGGCGTGACAACTTCATGAAGACACGATGATGGAGATCATGATGATGGAATCATGGTGTCTCTGCGGATGATCATGGAACCCGAAGATGGAGATCAAAGGAGCTATATGATATTGGCCATATCATGTCACTACTATATAATTGCATGTGATGTTTATTATGTTTATGCATCTTGTTTACTTAAAGCGCGGTAGTAAATAAGATGATCCTCTAACAATTTCGAAAGTGTTCTCCCTAACTGCGTTGCTAAAGTTAAATCGTTTGACCCACGGATGATCGGGTGTGATAGATCCTTGTTCACATACAAGGTGTAAGACAGTTTTACAATGCAAACACTTAGGTTAACTTGCGAGCCTAGCATTAAGACATGGTCGGAACACAAGAACGAAAGGTCGAACATGAGTCGTATGGAAAACGATCAACATGGAGATGTTCACCGGGATGACTAGTCCGTCTCACGTGATGATCGGACCGGCCTGTCGACTCGGATCATGTAACACTTAGATGACTAGAGGGATGTCAAATCTGAGTGGGAGTTCATTAAATAATTTGATTAATGAACTTTATTATCATGAACAATAGTCTAAAATCTTTGCAAAATGTCTTGTAGATCAAATGGCCGCCTAATGTCACCATGAACTTCAAGGCGTTCCTAGAAAACCAAGTGAAAGATGATGGCAGCAACTATTGGATGGGTCCGGAACCGAGTTATCCCATAGCTGCCAAGAAACAATATGTCTGAAGCACCGCTAGGTGAAGCACCCATCCCAAAACCAAGGCGTTATGAGCGGCGTCTCGTCTTGATGATTACTCCCTCGTTCGGTCGGCATGCTTTGCTTAGAACCGGGGCTCAAAAGCGTTTTGAGCAACCGGAGCATATGAGATGTTGAGCTGAAACTAGTTTTCCAAGCTCATGCCGGGTCGAGAGATATGAAGTCTCCGACAAGTTCTATAGTTGTAAGATGGAGGAAAATAGTTTCGGTGAGCACATACTCAAAATTGGGTTGCACAACCTTTGTCCCTGGACATAACCTCCCGGGGCGGTCATTGAAGAATCCTTGATGCTCCCACCAGCTACAAGAGCTTTGTGATGAACTACAATATGGGGGATGGTGAAAACTATTCTGAGTATTTTCAAGCTGAAGTCGGGAGGTAGAAATCAAGAAGGAACATCAAGTGTTGATGGTCAATAAAACCACTAAGTTCAAGAAGGGCAAGGTAAGAAGAACTTCAAGAAGACGGCAAGGATGTTGCCGCCCGTGCCGATTGCGGGAAGAAGTCAAAGAATGGACCCAAGCACGGGTGGTGCTTTTATTGCAAAGGAATCCTTTGGAGCGGAACCCCCAAATACTTAGCGAACAAGAAGGCGGCAACACTAAAGGTATATTTGATATACATGTAATTGATGTGTACCTTACCGATACTTAGTAACTCCTGGGTATTTGATACGGTGCGTTGCTCATATTGTAACTCACGGCGGAGCTGGGAATAAGCAGGCTGGCGGGGCGAGGTGACGATGCGTGGGGAATGGTTCCAAGGTGATGTGATGCCGTCGACCGCTACCTCTACATTTACCTCACGGGATTAGTTTTAAACCTCAATAATTGTTATTTAGTGCCAAGTTTGAGCATGAACATTGTTCGGGATCTCGTTTAATCGAGATGGCTACTCATTTAAATCCGGAATAATGGTTGTTCTATTTATATGGAGAAATGTTTTATGGTCATGCTCCGATGGTCAATGGTTTATTCTTAATGAATCTCGAGCGTAATGTTACACATGTTCATAGGTGAATACCAAAAGATGTAAAGTTGATAAGATAGTCCCACATACTTGTGGCTTTGCCCCTTGTCACATTGGTGTCAAGCGCATGAAGAAGCTCCATGTTGATGGACTTTTAGAGTTCTCGATTATGAATCATTTGAACATGCGAACCATGCCTCATGGGCAAGATGACCAAGACTCCGTTCTCCGGAACAATGGGCGAGCAACCAACTTATTGGAAATCATACATACCGATGTTGCGGTCCAATGAGTGTTGAGGCTCGGAGGATATCGTTATTTCTCACTCTCCAATGACTTGAGTAGATATGGGTATGTCTACTTGATGAAACACAATCGAGACCTTTGAAAAGTTCAAAATTTCAGAATGAAGTAGAGAATCAACGTGACGAAAGATAAAATTCTTGGATCGATCGTGGAGGAGAATATTTAAGTCCAATTTGGTACACAAGGAAATGTGGAATCGTTTCACAACTCCCTTGGAACACCTCAAGCGGTGTGTCCGAGCGTTGTCGCACTCTATTGGATATGGTGCGATCTATGATTCTCTTTGATTTACGCTATCATTTTGGGGATCGCTCTAGAAAGCTACATTCACTTTAAATAGGGCCCGTCTAAATCCTTGAGGCGACACCGTTGAATTATGGTTTGGGAAGAAACCTAAGTTCGTTTCTAAAAGTTTGGGGATCGATGCTTATGTCAAGAAACTTCAACCGGCTCGAACCCAAGTCGGAAAAATCGTCTTCATAGGATACCCTAAAAACCATTGGGTATACCTTCTACCTTAGATCCGAAGGCAAGATCTTTGTTGCCAACGGATCCTTTCGGAAAAAGGTTTTCTCGAAAGGAGTAAGTGGGAGGAAAGTAGAACTTCGATGAAGTACTACCTCTTGAACCGGGGTAGTGCAGCTCGGAAAATGTTCTGTGGTGCCTACCCGCGGAGGAAATTAATGATGATGATCAAGGTCCGGATCAAGTTGCTCTTGAACCCGTGGTCCACTAGGACCGCCACCAGTGGTAGGCAACCCTTCAAATCATGTTGTTGAAAACGGTGAACCTTGAACTATGAAGAAGCGATGGCGGGCGATTCCAACAAATGGCTTGAAGCCATGCAATCCAGATAGGATCCATGTATGAAAACAAAGTATGGACTTTGGAGACTTGCCGATGATCGGGGCGATAGAAAACAAATGGATCTTTAAGAAGAAGGCAGGGCGGATGGTAATGTTACCATCTATAAAGCTCGACTTGTAAGGGTTATCGACAAGTTCAAGGGATTGACTACGATGAGACTTTCTCTCCGTGCGGCTTAAGTCCGTCCAATCATTTAAATTGGCAACTATGATTATGAGATATGGCAGATGGGCGTCAAAACGGCATTCTTGGGTTATTAAAAGAGCTGTATATGATGCAGCGGAAGGTTTTGTCGATCCTAAGAATGCTAACAAGGTATGCAAGCTCCCGATCCATTTATGGGCTGGTGCAAGCATCTCGGGTTGGAACATTTTTGATGAGATGATCAAAGCGTTTGGGTTTATCTTGGACTTATGGAAGCCTGCGTTTACAAGAAAGTGAGTGGGAGCTCTGTAGCATTTCTCATATTATATGTAGATGACATACTTTTGATGGGAAATGATATAGAACTTTGGACACATTAAGGCCTACTTGAATAAGAGTTTTTCAATGAAGGACCTTGGAGAAGCTGCTTACATATTAGGCATCAAAATCTATAGGGATAGATCGAGGCGCCTCATAGGTCTTTCACAAAGCACATACCTTGATAAGATTTTGAAGAAGTTCAAAATGGATCAGTCAAGAAAGGGTTCTTGCCTGTTTTGCAAGGTGTGAAATTGAGCTCAGCTCAATGCCCGACTCGACAAAGATAAAGAAGAGATGAGTGTCATCCCTATGCCTCAGCCATAGGATCTATTATGTATGCCATCTGTGTACAGACCTGATGTAAACCTTGCCGTAAGTTTGGTAGGAAGGTACCAAAGTAATCCACAGGAACAACTTGGACATGGTCAAGAATATCCTGAAGTACACGAAAGGACAAAGGACATGTTTCTCATTTATGGAGGTGACGAAGAGCTCAATGCGTAAAGGGTTCGTCGCGCTAGCCGACACGAGATCTGATGACTCAAAGTCACAAACCGGATCGTGTATATGTTGAATGGTGGAGCGATGGCTGAGTGCGATTGCAAGCGAGCGTCGTGGCGGGATCTACATGTGAGCGGAGTACATGGCAGCCTCGGAGGCAGCATGAAGCAATTTGGGTGAAGGGTTCATCACCGACCTAGGAGTCATACCCAATGCGTCGGGCCGATCAAACTCTTCTGTGACAACACTGGAGCTATTGCACTTGCCAAGAGCCCAGGTTTCACAAGAAGACCGAGCACATCAAGCGTCCTTCAACTCCATTCGTGAAAATGTTCAAGATGGGGACATAGAAATTTGCAAAGTGCATACGGATCTGAATGTCGCAGATCCGTTGACTAAACCTCTTCCGAGCAAAACATGATCAACACGAGAACTCTATGGGTGTGCGATTCATCACAATGTAACTAGATTATTGACTCTAGTGCAAGTGGGAGACTGTTGGAAATATGCCTAGAGGCAATAATAAAAGTATTATTATTATATTTCCTTGTTCATGATAATTGTCTTTTATTCATGCTATAATTGTATTATCAGGAAATAATGTCTGCGTGTGAATACATAGACCACAATATGTCACTAGTGAGCCTCTAGTTGACTAGCTCGTTGATCACGAGATAGTCATGGTTTCTGACTATGGACATTGGATGTCATTGATAACGGGATCACATCATTAGGAGAATGATGTGATGGACAAGACAATCCTAAGCATAGCACAAGATCGTGTAGTTCGTTTTGCTAGAGCTTTTCCAATGTCAAGTATCTCTTCCTTAGACCATGAGATCGTAACTCCGGATACCGTGGAGTGCTTTGGGTGTACCAAGCGTCTGGCGTAGCGGGTGACTATAAAGGTGCATACAGGTATCTCCGAAAGTGTACATTGGGTTGACCGGATCGAGGCCAGGATTTGTCCTCCGTGTATGCGGAGAGGTATCCTTTAGGCCCACTTTCGGTAGTGCATCATCATAATGAGCTCAAAGTGACCAAGTGTTTGGTCACGGGATCATCATTCTGATGCGAGTAAAGTGACTTGCCGGCGGATTGAGCGAGGTATTGGGATCCGACGATCGAATCTCGGGCAAGTAAAATACCGATTGACAAAGGGAATAGTATCTGGGTTGATTGAATCCTCGACATCGTGGTTCATCCGATGAAATCATCGAGGAGCATGTAGAATAACATGGGTATCAGATCCATTGTTGATTATTGCCCGAGCCGTCTCGGTCATGCGCATGTCTCCCAAACCCGTGGTCTACACATAGGTTCGATGGCGCTAGGGTTGTATGAATATGGTATGCAGCAAACCGAATGTTGTTGGTCAGATGAGATCCGATCCGCGAGGAGTTCGAAATGGTCGGAGTAAGATTTATATATAGGAAGTCTTATTTTGGTGCGGGAAAAGTTTCACGCGTTATCGGTGTTATGCAGGAGTCTTAGAAAGGGGTCCGAGAGGTCCACCTCCCGGGGGCCACATGGGCTGTAGAGTGCGCCTAGCCCTATGGGCCAAGGCACCAGCCCAAAGCCCATCGCCAGGAGACTTGAGAGGAGAGTCCTAAAGGAAGGCACCTCAGAGGTGCCTTGGGAGGATGGACTCCTCCCCTCTTAGCACCCTTCCTTGGAGGAAGGGGCAGGCTCGCCCTCCCCTCTCTCTTGCACCTATATAGGGAGGGAGGAGGGGTGGCCGGACCCTGGCCCCAGCCTCCCTCCTCCTCGCAACACCTCCTCCTCCTCCGTGGTTGCTTAGCGAAGCCCTGGGATTCTTTGCATCACCACCACTGCCCGTCGTCTTCTTTGGATCATCAACCTCTCTTCCCCTTGCTGGATCAAGAAGGAGGCGTCATCCGCTCGTCGTGTGTTGAGCAGGAGGTGCTGTCCGTTCAGCACTAGGTCATCGGTGATCTGAATCCGGCGAGTCGACTCCATCATCCCGTTCCATTGAGCCTTCCGCCTTGATCTACAAGTGGTATGTAGATGCAATCACTCTCCCATGACTCGTTGCTAGATGAACTCATAGATGGATCTTGGTGAAACCGTAGGAAAATTTTAATTTTACTAGCGTTTCCCAACAATCTACAGGCCCACTTTCAGTATGCATCACTATAAGCCTTGCAAGCATTGTAACTAATGAGTTAGTTGTGGGATGATGTATTGCGGGCGTCAAATAGACGCGGTAACAAGATTGAACTAGGTATTGAGATCACAAGCGTCAAATCTCGGGCAAGTAACATGATGACAAAGGGAACAACGTATGTTGTTATCTTGATATGACCGATAAAGATCTTTCTAGAATATAGGAGCCAATATGGGCATCCGGGTCCCGCTATTGGTTATTGACAAGAAGTGTCTCGGTCATGTCATAGTTCTCGAACCGTGGGAGTCCATAACAACGTTAGATTGTGATATAGTACTATGAGTTATGTATGTTGGTGACCGAATGTTGTTAGGAGATTTGGATGAGATCCGCGGATATGGCGAGGAACTCCGAATGGTCGGAGTAAAGATTGATATGTGGATAGTAGTGTTTGATCTCCGGAAGGGTTCCGGAATTCACTAGAAGGGTTCGGATGTTTCCGAAATGTTTGGGCATGAGAACACTTTATCTGGGCCAAGGGAAAGCCGCGAGGCTTTGGAAAGTGCAAAAGGAAGTTTGCGGAGACCATAGGCTAGGCGCCGGGAACCTGGCGTCTAGAGTAAACATTTAGGAACCACTGGCGTCTAGCCACGGAATCGTGTAGGACTCTTGCCTTTTCAGACAAAACCGACTTTGAAGGCTTTTACTCAAGTTTATTTGGGGCTCAACATATAAATAGAGGGTAGGGCTAGCACCCAAGACACATCAAAACACCAAGCCGTGTGCGGCAACCCGTCCCCTCTAGTTTATCCTCTGTCATAGTTTACGTAGTGCTTAGGCGAAGCCTGCGGGTGTTCTTCACCAACACCGTCCTGCCCGCCGTGCTCGGAACTCATCTACTACCGCCCGTCTTCTTTGGATCGAGAAAGGCGGGGCGTCATTAAGCTGAGCGATGCAGAACTCGGGTGCCGTGCGTTGGTACTTGGATAGGTCGGATCGTGAATCGTGCGACTACATCAACCAGCGTTGATAAGCATACCTTCTTGATCTTCAAGGGTATTAAGATACATTCCCCCTTTCGTTGCTATGCATCACCATGATCTTGCGTGTCGTAGGAATTTTTAAATTACTACGTTCCCCCAGCAGTGGCATCGAGCCAGGTTTTATGCGTAGATGTTATATGCATGAGTAGAACACAAGTGAGTTGTGGCGATACAAGTCATCTTGCTTACAGCATGTCATACTTTGGTTCAGCGGTATTGTTGGATGAAGCGGCCCGACCGACATTACGGCGTGCGCTTCACGAGACCGTTTCTCGGCGTGCTTTGCACGAGAGGTGGCTAGCGGTGTCGGTTTCTCCAACTTTAGTTGAACCGAGTGTGGCTACACCGGTCCTTGCGAGTTAAAACCGCACTAACTTGCGAACTATCATTGTGGTTTTGATGGATAGGTAGAGCGGTTCTTGCTCAGCCCGTAGCAGCCCGCGTAAAATTTGCAACAACAAAGTAGAGGCGTCTAACTTGTTTTGCGGGGCATGTTGATGTGATATGGTCAAGACATGATGCTTATATTTTATTGTATGAGATGATCATGTTTTGTAACGAAGTTATCGACAGCTGGCGGGAGCCATATGGTTGTCGCTTTATTGTATGAAATGCAAGCGCCTAATTGCTTTACTTTATCACTAAGCGGTAGCGATAATCGTAGAAGCAATAGGTGGCGAGAGACAACAACGATGCTACGATGGAGATCAGGGTGTCCGCCCGGTGGCGATGGTAATCACGACGGTTGCGGAGATGGAATCACAAGCACAAGATGATGATGGCCATATCATATCACTTATATTGATTGCATGTGATGTTTATCCTTTATGCATCTTATTTTGCTTTGATTGATGATAGCATTATAAGATGATCTCTCACTAATTATCAAAGTGTTCTCTGGTAGTATGCACCGTTCGAAAGTTCTTCGTCTTTGAGACACCACGTGATGATCGGGTGTGATAGGCTCTACTTTCAAATACAGCGGGTGCAAAACAGTTCTACCTTGAATACTCAGGTTAAACTTGTGAGCCCTATCTGAGATATGGCCCGGAACACGGAGACCAAAGGTCGGCGTGAATCATATAGATATGATCAACATAGTGATGTTCACCATTGAAAACTTCTCCATCTCCGTGATGATCGGACATGGTTTAGTTGATTTGGATCACGTGGTCATTAGATGACTAGAGATGTACTGTCTAAGTGGGAGTTCTTAAGTAATATGATTAATTGAACTTAAATTTATCATGAACTTAGTCTGGTAGTATTTTGCAAATTATGTTGTAGATCAATAGCTCGCGTTGTTGCTTTCATATGTTTATTTTGATATGTTCTTAGAAAATTGTGTTGAAAGATGTTAGTAGCAATGATGCGGATTGGATCCATGATCTGAGTTTATCCTCATTCTGCCGGAAGAATTATGTCCTTAATGCACGCTAGGTGACATACCTATTGCAGGAAGCGGATCACGGACTTATGAGCGTTTGGCTAGCTCAATATGATGACTACTTGATAGTTTAGTGCACCATGTAGCGGCTTAGAATCAGGACTTCAAAGGCGTTTTGAGCGTCATGGACCATATGAGATGTTCGAATTGAAGTTAATATTTCAAGCAAATACCGAGTTGAGAGATAGGAAATCTCCAACAAGTTCTATAGCTAAAAGATGGAGGAGAATCGCTCAACTAGTGAGCATGTGCTCAGATTATGCAGGTACTACAATCGCTTGAATCAAGTGGGAGTTAATCTTCGGATAAGATAGTGATTGACAGAATTCTCTAGTCACCATCACCAAGTTACTAGAACTTCGTGATGAACTATAGTATGCAGGGATGGCGAGATTCCCGAGCTCTTGATATTGAAATCGTGAAGGTAGAAATCAGAAAAGAGCATCAAGTGTTGATGATTGACAATACCACTAGTTTCAAGAAAAGGGCAAAGGGAAAGAAGGGAACTTCAAGTAGAATGACAAGCAAGTTGTCACTCCGAAGAAGCCCAAAGCTGGACCAAAGCTGGCCCGGTGCTTACTGCAAAGGAAATAGTCCTTTGGGCGGAAATACCACGAATATTTGGTGGATAAGAAGGATGGCAAAGTGAACAAGGGTATATTTGATATTATTGATGTGTGTGCCTTACTAGTGTTTATAGTAGCCTGAGTATTTGATACTTGTTAGGTTGCTAAGATTAGTAACTCGAAATAGGAGTTCTGAATAAGCGAGAAACTAGTTAAAGGGAAGTGACGATGAGTGTTGGGAGTAGTTCAAGATTGATATGATCATCATCACACACTCCCTATATTTTCAACATTAGTGTTAAACCTAAATAAATGTTATTTGGTGTTTGCGTTGAGCATAAATATGATAAGATCATGTTTATTGCGTCGATTATTCATCTAAGATAGAGAATAAATTGTTACATTTACATGAATAAAACCTTCTATGGTCATACACCCAATGGTGATGGTTTATTGAATCTTGATCATAGTGATACACATATTACGTAATGTTGATGCCAAAAGATGCAAAGTTAATAATGATAGTGCAATTTATTTGTGCTTTGCCGTTTGGGTCATATCGGTGTAAGCGCATGAAGAAACTCCATAAAGATGGATTTTGGAATCACTTGGTTATGAATCATTTGATGCTTGTGAAGCGTGCCTTTTGGGCAAGATGACTAAAACTCCGTTCTCGGAACAATGGAGCGAGATACTAACTTTTGGAAATAATACATACCGATGTATGCGGTCCAATGAGTGTTGATGCTAAATGGCGGGTATCGTTATTTCGACCTTCACAAATGATTTGAGCGATATGGTATATCTACTTAATGAAGCGCAAAGTCTGAAACATTTGAAAAGTTCAAAGAATTTCAGAGTGAAGTGGAGAATCATCATAACAAGAAAATAAAGTTTGTACAATCTGATCGTGAAAAGAATATTTGAGATTCTGAGTTTGGCCTTCATTTTTAAACAATGTGGAATAGTTCACAGCTCATACACATGGAACACCACAGACATAATGGTGTTATGCGAGCGTCGTAACCGCACTTTATTGGATATGGCGCGATCTATGATGTATCTTACCGATTTACCACTATCCTTTTGGGGTTATGCATTAGAGATAGCTGCATTCACTTTAATAGGGCACCATCTAAATCCGTTGAGGCGACATTATGAACTATGGTTTAGCGATAAACCTAAGGTATGCGTTTCTTAAAATTTGGAGTTCGATGCTTATGTGAAAAGGTTTTCAACTGATAAGCTCGAGCCGTCGGAGAATGCGTTGATACATCTCCAACGTATCTATAATTTTGATTGCTCCATGCTACTTTATCTACTGTTTTAGGCTTTATTGGGCTTTATTTTCCACTTTTATATCATTTTGGGACTAACCTATTAACAGGAGGCCAGCCCATATTCTTTTTTTTTTGCCTATTTCAGTATTTCAAAGAAAAGGAATATCAAGCGGAGTCCAAAGCGGAATGAAACAACCGGAGCGTGATTTTCTCACGAGCGTGATCCAGAGAACTTGGAGTGCAAGTCAGAAACAGCGGAGCCTCCACGAGATAGGAGGCGCCCCCTAAAGCCGCCCTGTCTCGTGGGCCCCTGACCACCGGCGTACTTCTTCTTCCTATATATACCTCGCACCCGAAAACATCCGGGGCACCACGAAACAATTTCCACCTTTGTAACGCAGTATCCATGAGATCCCATCTTGGAGCCTTCGCCACTTTCTGCTGGGAGAATCAAGCGGAGACCTCTACATCAACATCCTTGCCCCTCCGATGAGTTGTGAGTAGTTTACCACAGACCTACGGGTCCATAGTTATTAGCTAGATGGCTTCTTCTCTCTTTTGGATCTCAATACAATGTTCTCCCCTCTGTGGAGATCTATTGATGTAATCTCTTTTTGCGGTGTGTTTGTGAGATCCGATGGGCTGTGGGTTTATGATCAAGTTTATCTATGAATAATATTTGAATCTTCTCTGAATTCTTTTATGTATGATTAAGTTATCTTTGCAAGTCTCTTCAAATTATCAGTTTGGTTTGGCCTACTAGATTGATCTTTCTTGCCATGGGAGAAGTGCTTAGCTTTGGGTTCAATCTTGCGGTGTCCTTACCCGTGTGTGATGGGTGCAAGGCACATATTGTTGCCATCGAGGATAACAAGATGGGTTTTATATCATATTGCATGAGTTTATCCCTTTACATCATGTCATCTTGCTTAATGTGTTACTCTGTTCTTCTGAACTTAATACTCTAGATGCATGGGACAGTGATGTGATGTGTCGAGTAATAGTAGTAGATGCTTGAAGTCGGTCTACTTATTATGGACGTGATGCCTATATACATAATCATGCTTAGATAATCTCATAACTATCGCTTTTCTATCAATTGCTCGTGATAATTTGTTCACCACCGTATACTTATGCTATCTTGAGAAAGCCACTAGTGAAACCTATGGCCCGGGTCTATCTCTTATCATATTTACTTCCAATCTACTTTTATTTGCATATTTACTTTTTGCATCTATATTATTAAATACAAAAATATATTTAACTTATCATACTATCTTTATCGGATCTCACTTTCATGAAGTGGCGTGAAGGATTGACAACCCCTTTATTGCGTTGGTTCGAGTTCTCGGTTGTTTTTTGTAGGTCGTGGGACTTTTGAGGAGCCTCCTCTTTGGATTGATACCTTGGTTCTCAAAAGCGAAATACTTACGCTACACTTTGCTGCATCACCCTTTCCTCTTGAGGAAAACCAATGCAAGCTCAAGGCGTAGCATCGTCTTCATAGAATACCCAAAGGAAACTGTTGGTACACCTTCTATCCAGATCCGAAGGCAAAACATTCGTTGCTAGAATGGATCCTTTCTGAGAAGGAGTTCTCTCGAAAGAAGTGAGTGGGAGGAAAGTAGAGCTTGATAAGGTAATTTGTACCTTCTCCCGAATTGGAAAGTAGTTCATCCAGAAATCAGTTCGATGATTCCTACACCATCGATGAGGAAGCTAATGATGATGATCATGAAACTTGATTAAGTTACTACAAAACCTCGTAGGTCTTCCAAAATACAGTCCGCACCGAGTGAGTGCGGTAATCCATTACGGAAGTCATGTCACTAGACCATGAGGAACCTACGAACAATGAGAAGCGATGATGAGCCAGATTAGTGAAATGGCTTGAGGCCATGAAATCGAGATTGGATCCATGTATGAGAACAAAGTGTGGACTTTGGTGGACTTGCGCGATCGGCAAGCTATAGAAAATAAATGGATCTTCAAGAGGAAGGCGGACTCGATAGTAGTGTTACTATCTACAAAGCTCGACTTGTGCAAAAGGTTTTCAACAAGTTCAAGGTGTTGAATCGATGAGATTTTCTCACTCGTATCAATGCTTAAGTCTGTCGAGATCATGTTGCAATTGCCATTTTATGAAATCGGCAAATGGATGTCAAGCGGCATTCCTTAATGGTTTTCTTAAAGAAAAGTTGTATATGATGCAACGGATGGTTTTGTCAATCCTAAAGTGCTAACAAAATGTGCAAGCTCCGATTCATCTATGGACTGGTGCAAGCATCTCGGAATACGCTTTGATAAGTCGATCAAAGCATATAGTTTATCTGATTTGCGGTGAAGCCTATATTTACAATAAAGTGAGTGGAGCACTACCACCTTTCGATAAATATATGTGAGTAACATATTGTTGATCGGAAATGATGTAGAATTTTACGGAAAGCATAAAGGGTATTTGAAAGAAGTTCTTTAAAAGAAAGACCTCGGTAAAGCTACTTACATTGAGCATCAAGATCTATTGAGATAGATCAAGGCCTTGATAAATTTTCAATAAGTACATACCTTGTCAAGATTTTGAAATAGTTCAAAATGGAGCAGTCAAAGAAAGAGTTCTTTCTGTGTTGCAAAGGTGTGAAATTGAGTAAGACTCAAATCCCGACCATGGAAGAAAATAGAAAGAGAATGAAAGTCATTCCCTGCCTCGATCATAGGTTCTATAAAGTATGCTATACTATGTACGGACCTATTGTATACCTTGCTCGAATTTGGCAAGGGGTACAATAGTGATCTAGGAAGTGATCCTTTGGACATTGGTCGAAATATCCTTAGTGAGGACTAAAAATATTTCTCGATTATGGAGGTGATAAAAGGCACATGCGTAAAAGTTACATAGGTGCAAGCTTTTACACGATCGAGATGACTCTAAGTCTCAATCTGGATACATATTGAAAGTGGGAGCAATTAGCTAGAGTAGCTCAAATGCGAGCATTGTAGACATAGAATATTTGCAAAATACATACAGATCTGAATGTAGCGGACCCGTTGACTAAGATTCTCTCACGAGCAAAACATGATCACAACTTAGTACTCTTTGGGTATTAATCACATTGCAATGTGAACTAGATTATTGACTCTAGTAAACCCTTTGGGTGTTGGTCACATGATGTGAACTGGGTGGTAATCATATACATATATGAATATTGGTGTTAAATCACATGGCAATGTGAACTAGATTATTGAATCTAGTGCAAGTGGGAGGCTGAAGGAAATATGCCCTAGAGCAATAATAAAGTTATTATTTATTTCCTTATTTCATGATAAATGTTTATTATTCATGCTAGAATTGTGATTAGCAGGAAACTTGGTACATGTGTGAATACATAGACAAGCAGTGTCACTAGTATACCTCTACTTGACTAGCTTGTTGATCAAAGATGGTTGTGTTTCTAGCCATAGACATGAGTTGTCATTTGATTAACGGGATCACATCATTAGGAGAATGATGTGATTGACAACCCATTCGTTAGCTTAGCACTTGATCGTTTAGTATGTTGCTATTACTTTCTTCATGACTTATACATGTTCCTATGACTATGATATTATGCAACTCCGTTTACGGAGGAACACTTTGTGTGATACCAAGCGTCCTGGCGTTCTTGGCTGATTATAAAGGTGCTCTGGTGTCTCGAAGGTACTTGTTGGGTTGGCGTATTTGAGATTAGGATTTGTCACTCACGATTGTGGAGAGGTATCTACGGGCCCTCGTTAATGCACATCACTATAAGCCTTGCAAGCATTGTAACTAATGAGTTAGTTGCGGGATGATGTATTCTGAGAGCGAGTAAATAGACTTGCCGATAGCGAGATTAAACTAGGTATTGAGATCAAGCGATCAAATCTCGGGCAAATGTATACGATGACAAAGGGAACAAGCGTATGTTGTTGTTATGCGGTCTGACCAGATAAAGATCTTAAGTAGAATATGTAGGAGCCAATATGGGCATCCAGGTCCCTATTGGTTATTGACAAGAAGTGTCTGGTCATGTCTACATAGTTCTCGAACCGTGAATCCGCCGCTTAACGTTAGTTGGCGATATAGTACTATGAGTTATGTATGTTGGTGACGAATTTGTTGAGTTTTGGATGAGATCCAGATATGATGAGGAACTCCGGAATGGTCAGGAAGTAAAGATTGATATGTGGATAGTAGTGTTTGATCTCGGGAAGGTTAAGATTCACAAAGGAGTTCGAATGTTTCCCGAAATGTTTGAGCACGAGAACACTTTATCACGGGCCAAAGGAAAGCCCACGAGGCTTTTGGAAAGTGCAAAGGAAGTTTTGCGGAGACCGAGAAGCTAGATGCCAGAACCACAGCGTCTAGGGTGAGCGCCCGGGAACCACGGTGTCGGTGTCAAGCCGGCGGATCTCGGTGGGGTCCCGAGCTATGCGTCTAGGCGGATGGTAAGGAGACAAGGATCGATGTTTTACCGAGTTGGGCCCTCTCGATGGAGAGTAAGCTATAGCATGGATGGTTTTGCAGCGATAAACCCCAGTTACATTAAGTTTCTAATCGTTGTTTGAATCTGTCAAAAAATAAAAAAATAAAAAGGAAAATAAAGCTGGGAGGATAAACCCCGGCCCGACAGCAGCCACCTCCCACTCCCTGGCCCCCCCTTGGCCGGGCCCAGCTGACCCGAGGCAACCCACTGAGCCACCCGGGCCAGCCAGAGGACCTCCTCTCCCTTACCCACCCGAGGGAACCCTAGTTCCCCCACCCTCCCTCTCCCCCTCGCGCCTCCCTCCCAGGCCAGATCTGGATCGGGCCAGGCCTCCTGACCGCCTCCCGTCCCGATCCCCCTCCTGCCGTTCCCCCGCCCCGCCGCCATTCCTCCTCCTCCTCCCACGCCCTGGAACCCCTCCCTCCCCTCAGTGGCGCCCACGAGCCCGGCCATGACAGCTCCGGATCGGCCTCGCCCGCCCGGCGTGCCTCTCGGCCCCCTCTCCCGGCCTGCCCGAGCCTCCCTCGACAAGCGGCCGAGACCCTGCACCCCAGTGAGCCTCGAGCCTCCTCCTCTCTCCCTCGTCGGCGTTCCCCCCCCTCCGGTCCCCTCCGGTTCCCCCTCACAGCCCCCAGCTCGTGCGCCCCCGTTTCCCTCCTCGCTTTCCCATCTGGGATCCGACCCGAGGCCTCGGCCGTGCTGCGCCCGACCGTGCCCTCTCTCCCTTCCCTCTCCCGTCCCGACCTAAGTGTGACGTTCGTCTAACCCGAGCCCAGCTCCCTTTCCCACGTTCGGCGCCCTCCCGCCGCTCCGAAAGGCCGATCCCCCTTCTCCCGGGCCCGCCGGCCTCGTCGTCCTCCCCTCGCTCGTCGCTGCGCCCGGCAGCCGTGGCGTCAACCCACTTGCCGCCCGGCGCCCATTCGCCGGTGGCGCCCGACCGAAATGCGATGCATGATCGGCAGCGCCCGCGCAGTGGCCTTACTTTTGCGTTAAGCCACGTGACGGCAGAGGCCCCACCCCATCATTAAGCGAAAAGAATGTTTTAATTAAGCGAAGCGAAAAATGAATTAAAAGTAATTAAACTAATTAACTAAATAATTAATTAATTAATTGGGTAATTAATTAAACTAATTATCTTTGATTAGTTAAACCTAATCATTAGTTAAATTAATTGGGTAATTAATTAAACTAATTAATTCTGCATTAATTAACACTAATTATTAATTAACAATTAACCTAATTAACTAAGGTTAATTAATCGATTAGGTTAATTAAGCTAATAGTGTATGACATGTGGGACCCACTGGCGGGTTGACTTAGTCGACCACATTGGTGATAACGTCGGCATGACCTCATCTTGATGTCATAAATGCTTCGAAATTAATTAATTAATTAATTAAAATTCCGAAATTAATAAAACCTTTTATAATTCATAACTTTTAATCCGTAGCCGGATTAAAATATTTTCAACATAAGAAGTTGCTCGAGCGGCGAGGCGATTAGGATCTGTCCGTTCGTCCACCGCCGTCTCTAACCTCTCAGACTGCAAACTTTCTCCTCCGGTTCATCATGTAGCGGAGCGTCCGGGCAGGATAACTTCGGATGCTTCCCCCTAAACCAGTACCCTTCTTACCACGTTAGAGACGCGCCTAACCTTCTTCTTGGCATGTCATGCATCGTTTTGCATCTGTTATCGTGTATTCATTGTTTCTTCCCCTCTTCTCTTGGTGACTCTGAGACCGGCCAGCTGCGGTGGCGATTCGACTGATCTTGTGATCCTCTCTCTTGAACAGCCAAGCAAGCCCCCCCTTTTGATCATCCGATATCGCCCATTCCATTCTCTTGCTTGCACTAGATTTTTACTCTTTATTGTTGCTCCTATTACATTGCATAGCACATTTATTGTAACACTGCTTTGTTACCTACACCTTATCCTAAAGCTGCTTAGTATAGGTTGGTTAGAGACCCATGGTGACCCCCCACCTTGACCTTGTTGCTTCATCATTGAAGACCGATCAGCGGGATCGGAGACCGAGCCCGACAGCACATCACTTCCCTTAGTTGCTCGACACTACTAGGTTACTATAGTGGGGTGAGACCTCTGACACCTCGATATTAACCTGGTATAGTTATCCGGTTGTGGTCATCGGGGTGATTTCCTCCTTAACCACTTCGTCGACTCTGTCGTGCAACCCCTCAAGTGTGGACCTCGGTGAATCCTCTTATGTTCACCTTGGCGACTACATTGAGTGGAATACACGGGGTGATTCCTCGTGTTTTCCCTTGATGTTTGGACTCACGGTTACTTGGACTTTTACCCTGTTACTTGGAAGGCGAATTGAGACCACGTGGGTACGCGTGTAATGCGAGTGATGTGGAGGCGGGTTGACACGGAGGTGCCAGAGAGATAATTACGGGCGTGGCGGCATTCCTAGCCCTTGCGCAAGTCCTCGAGGCGAGAACAGCGGGTCATCTTCGTGAGTCTCTGCTTGTTACCGTTCCTAATCCACTCGATTTGGATATTTGATCAGGGGCCTCGGCACGATAGCACTAACCATCCGTGGGGCTAAGTATGGGCGTTAAGTGTATACATCAGCGAAGCTTATTAGGCGTCGGCGTGGCGGCAGCGCCGGATTAGGATGGAGCGCTTTGGCTAGATGCTTCCGGCCGCCCTATAGCGTCTTGAGGAGTTCGGGAGATGGCCCATGACCCTGAGGGCATAGGTTTAGTCCGTCTTGGCCTCTCTATTAAGCCTAGGTCGGGTTGCGGCGTATTGTTTGACCGAGGCGGGCATGACCTGGAAAGTGTGTCCGGCGGAGTTAAGCGGCGTGGTGGGTAAGTTGGTGCACCCTGCGGTGAAGAAAACTCTCGATAGCACATCCTCTGATAGCGGACGCTTGGAGTTGTATCGATCGATACAACTAGGCTGGTTACTTGAGATGAGACATGGATATGAGCTTTGGATTGTGATGATAAGCTGGATAGTATGGCTCAGTTTCTTTCTCGCGAGAGTCGAGAAGGATCTCGGCGAGGTTAATCTTTACTGCTACTTTAAGTTATGTTACTCTACTCCCTCTTGTTTCTTTGCAAGATGGTGGATTCGGAAGATGCTAGTCTTATTAGGACTAGACCTTCTCTCTATTACGGCATTCTGCGATTCGGTCCTTGATATGGCCTTTACACATATATCCATGCATATGTAGTGTAGCTCCTTGCTTGAGTACTTTGGATGAGTACTCACGGTTGCCTTGTTCCCCTTTTCCCTATCTCTACTCGATTGCTGCTATCGGACGATGGAGCCGGATCAGGCGCCACCGCCTCGGCGACTACTACTCGGGCGCCTACTACTCGTGCAGCCAGCCCGGCGATGACAGGGAGTGACCTAGGAGGATCGAGGCGGAGGCCTGTCCTCTTCGATCTGTATCCCGTTTGTGCTAGCCATCTTATGGCACCTTTTAACTTATATGCGTACTCGAGATATTGTTGCTTCCGCTGACTTCGTCTATGATCGAGCACTTGTATTCGAGCCCTCGGGGCCCTGGCTTGTATTATGATGCTTGTATGACTTATTTTATTTGTAGAGTTGTGTTGTGATATCTTCCGTGAGTCCTTGATCTTGATCGTACACATTTGCGTGCATGATTAGTGTCACGATTGAATCGGCGTCTGAGATTGATATCGAGCCATTGCTGTGGAATCCCCTTCCACACTCCTTGGCGAGTCGAGTCTAGACATTGCAAAACTTTTACTAACATGGCTGTGTCTTATGGGCTGCACGTGTGCCATGGGTGGTATTAGGATCTTTTACTCCTCGACCTTTACTGCAGGGCTCTGAACTCTCTTCTACTCGGGTTAAACAATTTTACTAACTATCACTAGGATCCGTGACCGCATTCACCCGAAGATGGATATAGCCTTAGTTGTTTTTGGAATTGTATTTGAACAATTTCCACCTGTCATTGACTCCTTTGAAGCGTCTTTGTTTCGGATGGAACCCACGAGGCAGTCGCGCCACCGCGGCCATTGGTGCCTCGGGATCACCTGCGGTGCTAGCGAGATGATGACCTATCTGGGTTATCGGCACCCAGTACACCGTCTATGAGGAGTACGGGGACTACAACGGGGAGGCGATGCAGCGCCATCGTCCACCTCTACTCTCGGAATCTGAGTCCACTCTTGTCTTTGCACACGCACATGGTGTTGGGTGACCATCGATATGGCAGTCCGATCTGCTTATGCTTGCAACGCGTCTTCGTCACGGTATCGAGTTGGACACCTCCCCTTGGGCACATTGCTATCGCGTCGATGTTGGTGAGGAGGTTACTACTGCTGCCTACACCGCTGTCACGAGGCCTTTCCACCATCGAACTTTGTTACGCATCGCGTCATGGGCTGGATCGAGCTAACGAGCTCGCCATACGAGTTGTACATCACCCGTCGGCACCTCTACCGTGCTCGCGCTGATGCACTTTGTCCGTTCGGAGAGCTGCGCGTTCTGCGATCTACCCGCCGGACCGTGATGCCCAGGGAGTTGGTTGGCGGGGCGTGGGAGGCTACTCTCCGCGCGGCCCTTTCACGCCACACGGGCGTGGATTCAGCACCGAGTATCCGGCCCTCGGTCAGCGGCGGCGTGGAGGACTATCCTGCGCTTTACCAGCTTTGAGCACTGCTACCTCCATGATGCCGCGTGGGGCTGATGAAGCTTGCTTGTTAGCATTGTTGTGTTCGCCGAGCTGCGTGCCGCCTATGATGTAGTAGTCTATGTCTTTGGACTCTATGTATCGAACTCTATGCATGATTCCTTTTGTAAGATATGCCAACTACTATGTAGTTCCATCATCTTTACTTTCATTATCGTGTTTCATCATGAATGATTCTTGTCTCTTGCTTATCTTCTCAAATGCTGAACTACCCTGTTATTTAATAGCGGGATGGTTAGGCCAGCAGTGCGTGTCGTGGTGCCAACCTTCCACCACCTTTGAGTACATGGCTGGTATGATCCAACTTTCGAGATGAATCGCGATTCATGGAGAACATGATGGCTCGATTCCCTCGCCCCAATATGAACCAGCACCCAAGCGGAACAACTCTGCGGGAATTCATACGCTGAACCCAGGCGTGTACAGCAGCTCAACTCAGCCTTTTGATCTTGATGGTGGCTCCGTGACATCACCTATGAGATGGAGTGCGCTAATGTACTGACTATGTCACCTTTGCTTCCTTCTTCTGAAGGGACCCGACTCAATGGTGGGACAGCCACCGTCGTACTCCCAGTTGGGATGTAAACCTTGCCGTAAGTTTGGTAGGAAGGTACCAAAGTAATCCCGGCAGGAACAACTGGCGATGGTCGAATATCTGAAAGTACAAAGGGACAAAGGACATGTTTCTCATTTATGGAGGTGACGAAGAGCTCAAATGCGTAAGGGTTCGTCGGCGCTAGCCGACACGGTCTGGATGACTCAAAGTCACAAACCGGATCGTGTATATGTTGAATGGTGGAAGCGATGGCTGAGTGCGATTGCAAGCGAGGCGTCGTGGCGGGATCTACATGTGAGCGGAGTACATGGCAGCCTCGGAGCAGCATGAAGCAATTTGGGTGAAGGTTCATCACCGACCTAGGAGTCATACCCAATGCGTCGGGCCGATCAAACTCTTCTGTGACAACACTGGAGCTATTGCACTTGCCAAGGGCCAGGTTTCAGAAGACCAGGCACATCAAGCGTCGCTTCAACTCCATTCGTGAAAATGTTCAAGATGGGGACATAGAAATTTGCAAAGTGCATACGGATCTGAATGTCGCAGATCCGTTGACTAAACTCTTCTCCCGAGCAAAACATGATCAACACGAACTCTATGGGTGTGCGATTCATCACAATGTAACTAGATTATTGACTCTAGTGCAAGTGGGAGACTGTTGGAAATATGCCCTAGAGGCAATAATAAAAGTATTATTATTATATTTCCTTGTTCATGATAATTGTCTTTTATTCATGCTATAATTGTATTATCAGGAAATAAATGTCTGCGTGTGAATACATAGACCACAATATGTCACTAGTGAGCCTCTAGTTGACTAGCTCGTTGATCAGCAGAGATAGTCATGGTTTCTGACTATGGACATTGGATGTCATTGATCGGGATCACATCATTAGGAGAATGATGTGATGGACAAGACAATCCTAAGCATAGCACAAGATCGTGTAGTTCGTTTTGCTAGAGCTTTTCCAATGTCAAGTATCTCTTCCTTAGACCATGAGATCGTAACTCCGGATACCGTGGAGTGCTTTGGGTGTACCAAGCGTCTGGCGTAGCGGGTGACTATAAAGGTGCATACAGGTATCTCCGAAAGTGTACATTGGGTTGACCGGATCGAGGCCAGGATTTGTCCTCCGTGTATGCGGAGAGGTATCCTTTAGGCCCACTTTCGGTAGTGCATCATCATAATGAGCTCAAAGTGACCAAGTGTTTGGTCACGGGATCATCATTCTGATGCGAGTAAAGTGACTTGCCGGCGGATTGAGCGAGGTATTGGGATCCGACGATCGAATCTCGGGCAAGTAAAATACCGATTGACAAAGGGAATAGTATCTGGGTTGATTGAATCCTCGACATCGTGGTTCATCCGATGAAATCATCGAGGAGCATGTAGAATAACATGGGTATCAGATCCATTGTTGATTATTGCCCGAGCCGTCTCGGTCATGCGCATGTCTCCCAAACCCGTGGTCTACACATAGGTTCGATGGCGCTAGGGTTGTATGAATATGGTATGCAGCAAACCGAATGTTGTTGGTCAGATGAGATCCGATCCGCGAGGAGTTCGAAATGGTCGGAGTAAGATTTATATATAGGAAGTCTTATTTTGGTGCGGGAAAAGTTTCACGCGTTATCGGTGTTATGCAGGAGTCTTAGAAAGGGGTCCGAGAGGTCCACCTCCCGGGGGCCACATGGGCTGTAGAGTGCGCCTAGCCCTATGGGCCAAGGCACCAGCCCAAAGCCCATCGCCAGGAGACTTGAGAGGAGAGTCCTAAAGGAAGGCACCTCAGAGGTGCCTTGGGAGGATGGACTCCTAGAGCTGTCGAATTGTCATCGACTTGAAACCGGCACCACTCCTATAAAGGTCCTACAAGATGCGCCGCAGAACTCCTTGAGCTAAAGGAGAAATCGACAAATCTCTTCAAAGTGGTTTCATCCGAATTGCTCTCCTTGGGAGCACCTTCTCTCTTTGTCAAGAAGGATGGGACAAACCGATTGGTTCAAGACTGTCCTATAAACAAGCTACCATTGAATAAGTATCCTCTTCCTCGGATCAATGATCTTTATGATCAAGCGGCTGGTTTGGTGTTCTCGAAACTTCGACTTGAGGTTGGGTTACCACGGATCCTGTTGTGAGGAGGATATCCCCAAACCGCATTTGTGACTCGTTATGGTTCATACAGTACACGTCATGTCTTCGGCAACCAATGCTCAGCCACCTTCTCTTTTGATGAACTATATATTCATGGATTACCTCGACAAGTTAAATAGTGGTTTATCTGGATGATATCTGATCTATTCAAGAATGAAGAAAACATCTTTGAACATCTTAGTCTTGTCTTTGGAAAAGCTACGAGGCATCAACTCTATGCCAAGTTCTCCAAATGTGAATTCGGCTTCCAAGTAACCTATCTTGGGCATGTCATTTCTAAGGATGGTATTGCCGTCAACCGACGAGTTAGGCTATTCTCGATTGGACTCCCGGACGTTAAGCAAGTGGAAGTTTTCTCGGTCTCACTATTGCCTCGATTATAGAACTTCTCCAAGATTGCCGGGCCTCACTAATCTATTGCATAAAGGCGTCAAGTTCAATGGGCGGATAAGTGTCGGAAAGTTTCCGGGAACTCAAGGACAAGGACAACTGCCCGTGCTAGCTCCTCGATACTAAGAAGGACTTCTCATTCTTTCGGCGCTTCTCGAAGTTGGCGGTGTCCTAATGCAAGAAGGCAAAGTGGTTGCTTATGCCTCTCGGGTTCGCCCTCACGAGGAGAACTACCCGTTCACGACCTCGAACTTCTGCTTTGTCATTCATGCGCTAAAGCGATGGCGACATTACCTTCTCGTGTCGTTGCGAGATCTACTGGACCACCAAAGTCGAATACATTTACTCACCAGACCTGAACCTCCGTCGGAGAGATGGATGGAGCATTGCAGAACTTTGATTTGGGAATTTCCTATCGCCGAGCAAGGCTAATGTGATGGGATGCTTTGAGCAAAGTCTTCCAAACCACCTTGAGTTCACAAAGTTCAGCCCTCACTTGTTGAAGAATTCAATGAACCTCCATATTGTTCCTCTGCACTGCTCCCCTCCTCCGGAGTTCCATAAGATGAATCTCCGTGTTGTTCCCAGGATCCCTCTTTACCCGGCTGTTGAACCCGATCTCTTG
Organism: Aegilops longissima; assembly: GCA_021605205.1. Taxonomy (NCBI): domain Eukaryota; kingdom Viridiplantae; phylum Streptophyta; class Magnoliopsida; order Poales; family Poaceae; genus Aegilops; species Aegilops longissima. Next base: position 24,901 of record JAHIAM010006926.1, read on the forward strand.
GGCACCATAAAGACAATGGGGATCGACTGGGTCTACAACTTAAACAAGGCGTGGAAAAAATCCCTCATCCTTCACTATTCTTGATGATGGCGCCTTGTCTTCAAAGGCCGCCTAGTGGTGCCTTAAGAAGGAAACCTGGATATGACTGAGAAGGTTATGCAAGAAGCTCATGATCGCCTCTATGTATCCACCGGCGGTACAAAGATGTATCAAGACATTAAATCGGAGATTACGGTGGTCTAATATGAAGCGGGACATTGCTGCTATG